>JAOVYW010003983.1:15855-28100 GCA_025775045.1 Hiodon tergisus | reverse complement strand
ATGTTAAATGTGCACATAATGGGCCAATGAGCTACTGAAACATTTTGTCTAGCTTTTGCATTGTCTGTGTAGTAAACTAAGATCTTTGAAATGAACCAATCGGGTGCTGTGTCATTAATTAAAAAAATATATATATATTTTTCCTCTTAGGAAAAGTGACAGTAATGCTGAATGTGTTAAATGACTTGAGTATAGAGACCAATATTTCCATTAGAAAACATCAGAAAACGTAACATATTTCTTGCCAAGCATGATGGTTGGCGCAGCTCCGCCCAACACTGGAAAAGCAGTAAAAGTAAGTCGGTACAGACCTGTGCGTATTGAAAAGTAAGTGGCTAAAGCAATCAGCGCCAAAGTTTATCTGCCGTAAACCAATACAAATATCTTGCTTGAATTAAATACCTTTTACAATGGATTTATAACAACTTTCTACTAACAAATGCAGTTTTCGGGTTATTTATTTATAACCAACAATTTAGTGTCACGATAACCTTTAAACTTTGCACATAATTGGACAGGTTTACTTCTATTGACACGGCCCTCTCGAATTGGGTGTTTTACGGCGTCAACCGCAGTGCAGAGGTTGGACATAGCAGGAGAAACACAGAGAGAGCTGCCGTTCATTTATTTCAATGATCTCTTTCCGAAATTAACGATAAAATAATATATGGTTAAAATATGCCACTTAAAATTGTTTCTCCTATTCCTTATTCAATCTATAGGAAGTGTGCAATTGGAATATTAAAACTGTATTCTAAAGAATGGTTGGTAAAGAGAAGTTTCGTGTAAGAAATGTAAGGTGCTTTCATCCCTGGCGAGAACGTGCCAAAGCCCAGAACAATGGACTGACTGTGCTCACCTTTCTCACACACAGAGAAAGGTCAAGGAAAGGTGTAGACTATTGGAAAGGCTTACTAAGAATGACTTGCCAGTCTGATCTGCAGTGCATTGGCAGGGCTCCCCTGGGCAATAATGCCTGTTACGTTAGTTTAACTCTGCCGCAATCTCTCCCGAAGGCTCTCGATAGTAGAGAAAATGACTCAGCTCATTGAGGTTTAACAACTGTTCAAAGATTGCGCACACTGCAGAGTTGATAAGGTGCTCATTATTTAGGCTTAACTGTCTTCACAGGATTCTAATGGGGTCAGAAGTGAGCCGGTTTTCTCTGAGACCCCCATATTCACTCTGGTTCTAAACCCAAATGAATATTGTCATATTGTGTTCACGGCTCAACTCAGTTCCCTAGAATGTATCAAGGAGTTCAGACATCCGAACATGTGAGCGTTTGTGTCTCAGGAACCAGCCGGGAAAGTTTATCCATTCATGTAACTCAACCCAGGAGTACCCGTTCCGACTGGTGAAGGAGGGGCTTCCCTTACGTAAGTAGCAAAGAACACATGGTGGGACAGATAGGACTTTCGACAGTGGGCCCATCCCGACTGCAGACCAACAGACAACATCCTGGGCTGGATTCTGGACACCCCCTTGCTGAATTTGGACCAGGGGACAGAAATCCGTCCCACCCGGACCTCCTAACCCCCAGGGCAAAACATAGCTGTGGAGCACATACGCAATCCTGCCCAGTGTTACAGCCTGACACATGCATTAAGGTTCTACTGTTAGTGATTTATTTTCTAGGTTATTCTGTGCAATGTTACAAAGTCTAAACAGGCGGTAGTTAAAGAAGAACTAAATGGCCGAATGCACGAGCCAAGACCATAAGTCAATCCAACAGCTATATACTTCAGGCTGTTGTTCAGAAATTATTTGAGGGAATTGAGACATTAATTCATTTGGGAAATGTTCGCTTGGAAATCAATACGATTTCAACAGAGCTACAGGCCCTTAATATAAATCGGTGATAAAATTTGACCCCACATTATGCTTACACAGTGCTTATCTTATTTACTGATACTTGGTTTTATTGTTAGGAAATATAAGCTGTTGCACAACACCACATCTGAGCTATAATTTACAGTGTACCCACGGTTTGTACAGCATTACCCTTCAGGTGACCGGTGGCTGTTGCTTGGCATGTAAATCTGTATAAAATGCTTGATCACACACGTGCTCGGTTCACTGTTGGTCTATTAAGAGTTTGCTTTAAGCAATGTGAATAAACCGGTAATGAAGGCTTAATGATGACCTCATGCCAACAGCAGTAGATTCAGACAGCAGACCACACATGATTGCCACAAACCCGGCTGGGACCGATGTTGTTGGCGTACGAGAGAATTCCGGGGTAGCCCGCAATCTAGCACAGGTCATGTTTCCATGACAACCAAGGCTGGATAGACGCGCGAGGCGAGGATATGCAGTGTGACTATCAAGCGTTTCCGTTTGTGATTCCTGCGGCACAGACTCAAAATAACTGAGGCACGTCCCCCGGTGCCAGGTGGAAACTGTAAATACCACTCCCTCTTTCAGATTCAGACCAATTAAACAAATAACTGAAGTTGACTGAGAAAATAGGCTTGAGTGATAAATAGTAAAAAGGTAATGTATGCTCTTAGAGCGAATGGTATGGGTATATCCATTTAACCCGCAATTCAGTTTGAGCCACAAAGTTGGATCTTAAGATCCGTTCATATTTTAAAGCAGGTCATTATGACAGAACAAGATGATTTGATCACACAAAGTTGCATGCGTGTTTAGATTTTGTATGATTAAAAACAATAGGGCTGCCACGTGTTCAGTCAAATTTTTCTGGCAGCGGAGTCAAATTTGTTTTTAATGTAGCACTGGCAGCAAGCCTCTCTACATGAAGATTATGTCACCTAATTACTCCACCTAGTACTGGTGACCTTTTTTAAATAGCATGGCGATTTACACATGCACGCCCTCCAATAAAAGTGCACTAACTAAACAAGCCCTTTCATTCTCTCTTCACTTTAATTTATACTGCCTGTATTTCCCCTCCGCAAACAATGGTTAAAGGTCTGGTGAATTCTTGAGTTGCCTGTGATCAACATTTCAAGGCAGAACAAATCAATCACAGAGGAAGGGAACAGTGGTGCGGGGTGAGAAAAAATGCACCCGCTTCGCAGAATCTGTAATTAACTGAATGGTCTTATCATGACCAGCGTCGAATGCCTTTTGTTTAAGTGGGCTGCCATGGCAACAGCTGGGAAAGGGGAAGGGTAGGGGGGAGAAAGATGCGGCTCTGAGAGCAACTGAAGCCTGGAGATTCAGTCATCACAAAATAAACACACTCTCCCCATGACTCAGAACATCTGCTTTTTGCAGGGATCGTTATGGCATGATCCCCAGTTCCATTGCTGATATAATCTTTTCCCCGACCTCTCCTCTGCACCTCAGCCAGCATTGCTTTCTGCCGTACACTCGAGATTTTCACCAGGCAGCAGGCATTCCTCAAGCGACCAAATAACGGATGATGTGTAGAGACAGCAAGCTGACATAACCCGGTCAGATTTCACTCTGAGTACAGCAATGCTAGTCTCCCGGCCCAGGCATGCATTGGTTCTCTTACAAGAAGCAATGACTCCCTGAAATAGGTCATGACAATATTAGCACCCATGGAAAGTAATTCTCAAAATAACTGCCCCACCTCGAGCCCAAACACACGACTGAGCCAGACTCCTACAATGAACCCTCTATGAGTACAGAAAACAACACTAGAAGACATTTTCTTACCTATAAGACGCAGACACATTCATACATTTTCATGAAGGAATCTCCTTCGGTAAGTGTTGTAATGCTGGGTTCTTTCCGTTTGTGCCAAATGCATCTCACCTCGATTCATCTGTAAGTTGCTTGGATAAAGGGGACTGCTAAATAAATAAATGTAAATGATGTGTAGCAGAAATGCCCATGAGAGTTTTCCGCCAAAGTCCAACAGTGCATCTGTTTTCTTTTGGAACAACACATGCACACAAAACCCTGATGAATTATGCATGCAATGAACTGGGAGGCTTCGGCTCAACTAATCAGCACAATAGGTGGTGTGTTGTGCTCTCCCAGGACCAGGGTTATCACTGACCTGGCCTGTGCGTCCCGGGTTTGGAGAAGGACAGGCACATTTATCTCCAGGCCAAGGTAAGCCATCAAAAACAAATGGGCAACTAAAGGGAACTTTGCCATGTCTAACAGGCTTTCCACGGGCTCAGCCACAGAGCCTCCAAACATCATCACCTGAGTCTGCTTCATCTTAAACAAGCAGCTCCCCACCATATTGTGTGTTTGCTCTTGCAATAGTGTGTGAACACATGCATATGTAATCAAATGTTTTAAAAAAAGAACACAGTATATATACAGCATACAGGTAAATGCCTTGATTTACAATAAAGGTAGCAGGCTATAGCAATATCAGGAGGAAAACTGAAGTGAAATCCAATAAGGAGATGCAGCACGTGAGCACTAAGGGAAGTGATGGTTCCACCTAAATTGGATATAGGGGATGAAGGGGATGGCTGGCGTCTTTTCTTCCATTCTCCTTGCCCACTTGGAGCAGGAGAAACCACATTACAGTGTTCCTTCAGGCACAGATTACCATCGCCAGGCACAGCACACCAGGCTAATGCTCACGAGAGCCCAGGATGGGGTCAAAGTAAGACCGTGGACCTGGGGGGGCATGGCTTCCCTGCTTTTTTGAAGAAGATAACAGGTCTGGTCTTGAGAGCTGACAAGGTGTGATTGACTCACTCTCCCTTTCTGAGGAACACTCATACTTTCTTCTCAGTAGGAAAAGCCAAAAAAGTCAAATTAAACATGCAATGGAGACTGAGCAGGGGGTGGCTTACTCACCTTCACATAGTGCACCAGGTTCTCCTTCTCATTCACCTTGTACGTCTCCACCCCAAGCTCCTTGGCCAGCCGCAGAATGCGGTTCTGAGTGGGGCCGATGTAAGCGCCTCCCAGGTCCACATACTTAGTCTGCTTGTTCTGAAGTTCAAAGGCAAGGAATGGACTGGTCAAGGGAAATCCATACAACAGAGCACCAGAGCATTGCAAACACCTCAAGGCAACCACGAGACTCAGTGTCATGCAACTAACATTCAAATACTGAAAACGAAACCTAGCGCCATAGCGAATGCAAAGTATGTTTAAAAGGATAATAAATCTTTATGTGACATTTAGCTGCTGTACTGTGCTACCGACATGATCGCAAACTGACAGGACTGGCAGCAGACAGACAGGCTTTCACTGCCCTATTCCGTGTAATTGTGACAGTCACTGCGTATCTTACCTGCACAGTAAATGTCCTTCCGCCCACTCGGTCTCGGGCCTCCAACACCACGGGGTTCAGGCCCGACTGCACCAGCAGCTTGGCGGCACACAACCCTGTTGCAGGGGGTGGGGATAGAAGAGGAAGTGAGAAAGCCGTAGTCTGTCCGACTAATAGGAAACGGGCCGAGCCCCCCCTCCCACCACAACCCCCAGACACACTAACTTCCTCCTACGGCATGGGAACTCAACAACCCTGGAAGCACTGCACTTGTGATTTGCAGGTCAACGACAGGTCAGGCGTTTCTTAACGTTGAAACTCAAGCCCATTTAAACTCAATTAAAACGCCCTTTTCGAAGAGAGAATGTAGATTTATAATATTATTAAACAGGGTTAACTCATGAAAACGCAAATTCACTTAAGTTGGCGTCTCTTAAAGGCCAGGCATATTAATTTTGCCCGATTGAGCATGCTAATCTTAAACCGAATATAACCGGGATCACCAGTTACATGAAAATAACCCAGGCTATGAAATGAGCTTGTCGTTAAACTATGCGGTTAACTTCAAATGCCGATGACAGCAGCGTCTCATGACGACCCAGCACACAGACATGTCTTGCTAGAGTGTGTGTGGGAAAACAAGAGAAGAGAAAAGAGAAAAAACTGGAACGCAGGTCATGGAGTAAACTCGCGTCCTGCAGAAGGAGCTGATAATAACTGAAACTGGAAGAACATTCCACCAATCGCTGCTTCTCAACTATTTTCAGCCTTGGCTGAGTGTCTAATAGTATTTTTACTTTTATTTTCTAGTTCAGAATGACACGGAAGAGGCCAAAACACAAACCCTATAATAGCCTTTCCCATGCAATCTGAACCATGTTTTCTGCACTACTGTGATGTACTTCTAGGAATAATCATTAACTGGCTGGCTCTTTTCTCTGGCTGGGAATGATTCAGTGACTGCAGAGAAGAGACTGCTTCAAACCCTGTCTACTGTGCTGTCTCAGACAGAGAAGGTGCAGCTGTGACCCGCAGCACTGCGGACGAACTGTGTCCGAGCTCTGATTGAATAAGATGCCATGCCGGTGCTGTTTGCAACATGAGCGACAGCAGGCAGGACTCGCCTCACACCCACACAGAGAATCATTAAAGAGCAATGTTTGTTGCCTCCTTTTCCTACTCATTCTATTTTGAAATTCCCCGTCCCCATCAATTTCCCAAAGCAAAAACTGTGTCATTGGGTCTATGACTTAAATTACAACTCACAATCATAGCCACAGGATTTTTCAACCAGGAATTGAACAGAACCGGGCAAGCTGGTCTGGGGTCTAAGGGGATAAAAAAAAGGTCTGACTGGGGCCTCCGGGTTCTGCACAGCTACGGGACACTCTACCTGCTGTCAGGGGTACAATCTGACTGGGGCCTCCGGGTTCTGCACAGCTACGGGACACTCTACCTGCTGTCAGGGGTACAATCTGACTGGGGCCTCCGGGTTCTGCACAGCTACGGGACACTCTACCTGCTGTCAGGGGTACAATCTGATTGATGGATTCACTTCATTCCTGAAGGGTGGGCACTCCTCTCGCAACTCTGACCTACATGGGCATATCCCTGACATGTAGGCTAGCGAATTGTGATGGTTGGTTTCGTTTGGGTCAGCATGTAGTGGAGCTCTTGTACGCGGTGTCCACAATAGATTTTACATCATCCCCTGGTGTCAAGACTTTGACTGGTTCCCCTGTGTTGGTGTCCAACTCGCACAATGACAATATAGAATATGGCAGCTAAGCCATCTAAAGCCATGTCTAGTAACCTGTAATCTCTGTAAGCCTTGAGGCCATATGAAAAGCTAGCATTTTGCATTCAACAATGTGAAGTTGGGTACACTTTTCATCAGGAGTACACATTGTACAAAATCGTCTAGTACACTTTTTACCCTGGTTTCGCAGCAGTACATATATTTGTTTATGTATCTTTGATTCACGACTGAGCAGTACAAAATCTGTTCAGTTCCCACAAGCACTTTTTCCATCAGCTTTTATCTTTTGTAGAGGCCCGTGGTGATTTTTACTAAATTGACCCAGCACTCGCTTTTACAGGTCTATGCATTCACTGTTCAATCAAACAAAGTAAAGCTTTGTTTTTTTGTCCACTGTGATTGCACTTGATGAGATGTGCGTCAACATAACCCTGTGATCAAATACATTTTTTATTTTACAAAGTCTAGACTAAGGACTCCATTGTTGTTTTAGAGGCTGGTTTGCCCATTTGGGTAGCAGCAATCAAAGTCAATTGACAGAAAAAAAAAGATAAATCTAAATGTACAAAATAATCTATTATATTAAAATGCAACAATCTCACAAAAGTGCTGTTTTTATTACAAGAGAGACCTTTAAATGTCACAGATAGAACATGGCCAAAAATATGTGGACACCTCATCAAATGAATGGAATAGGCTACTTCCGCTACACCCACAGCTGTTATAAAATGGAGCACACAGGCGTGCAATCCCCATAGACAAACACTGGCAGTGGAATGGTCCAGACTGAAGAGCTCAGTGACTTTCAACATGGCGGCGTCATAGGATGCCACCTTTCCAACTATTTTCTGCCCTTATAGAGATGCCCCTGTCAACTGTAAGTGCTGTAATTGTGAAGAGGAAACATCTAGGAACAACAACAGCACAGCGCTAGGTGGTAGGCCACACAAATGGGACTGCTGAGGGCTGAAGCGCTTAGCACGTAAAAATCCCCTGTCCCTGGTTGCAAGACTCAATACCGGGTTCCAAACTACCTCCGTAAGCAACTTCAGAATAAGAATATGACAGTTGGGAGCTTTATGAATGATTACCTTGCACAATGCCAAGCGTTGTTCGTAAAAATGCATTGTCTGAAATTATGGAAGTCCAAAGGATGAATCTTGGTTTGGCGGATGCCAGGAGAACACTACCTGCTCTGATGCATAGTGCCAACTTCAAAGTTTGATGTAGGAGGAATAACAGCCTGTGGCTGATTTTCATGGTTCTGGCTTGGCCCCTAAGTTCCAGTGAAGGGAAATCCCAAAAATACAGCATATAATGACATTCGAGATTCTGTGTTTCCAACTTTGTGGCAACAGCTTGGAGAAGCCCCTTTCCAGTTTCAGCATGCCCCCATGCACAAAATGAGGTCCATACAGAAACGGTTTGTTGAGATTGGTGTGATCGGTGTATAGCAGTGGAGGCTGTTCTATTTTGTACAGGAGAGGGTACTAACGGCATACGAATGCCCCTGATTTTGTGTTTGACAAGCAGCTGTCCATATACTTTTGACCATGTAGTGTACTTGGCATTATCCGGACAGTTTATCCTGTTATTTATCTTGATTTATGACCATATCTATAATTAGATGAAATAATCAACATTGATTTGACGTCTACTAAATCTAAAACAATCTCTTGAGATTTAAATATCAGCCCTCTGGTCTCGGCTGTGTAGCTCCAGAGCCAGGGCTATGTTAAGTGCCAAGTGAACCAGGGAGAACCTCCCTGGGCACATTAGCCTGTCAGTGAGGAGACAGTCCTCAGATCAAAGAGCCGCCCCTGGAGTAGGAACGTCCCGCGCTCCGAACGTTGGCCCTGCTCCAAACCTGGAGGCTGGAGTCGACCTAATTGCCCCGCTTCATTTTCTCTTTAGTATTTTACACAGACTTTGAATCATGTGACCTTCCATCCAACAACACGGTGTGTATGAATTATTCTACTGCTCTGTATGAGTGAATATTTATAGTGACTTTTGTCCCAAGTCCTACCGTTTGACAATAAAATGTGTCAGAGTACAGTGGAGGACACTGATACCAGCAGTGATGATTGTGGTACTGCATACACAACCTCCACAAATTAAATGATTAGAGGATACAATTCCCAACTACAGCACTGAGGGTCAGGGTTAGTTGTAAAGTGCTCCAACACTCACCGAATGTCAGGCAGAGGAAAGCCAGGCAGCCTGGCTCTGCACCCTAACATTAGCAGCATTAGCGGGCAGTAGTAGCACTGCGGAGCCAATGAAGCAGAGGAAGGGAGACAGCTTTCCCCCTGAGGAGATATGGGGGGTGGGTAGGACTCTCAGAGCTGTGGTACGGAGAGCACACAAAGCTGCTGCTAGACAAGCCCCGGGACTGTGGCAGTTTCCGTGGCAACGGCAAATGTGCACACACGGCCGCTTGTCAGAAGTAAATGTAACAGTTGCGATTAAATCCCTGTCCTTTTGCCCCTTAAGGAAGAACCCGGCTGACTGTGTCAACACCCCTAGAGCTTACATAACAGTGGCTCCGGCTCAGAGCAGACGATCTACTGAAGTCTGACAAAACCACACAAGGCAGCTCGCTTAGCGCTCACAGCTTAGCAAAGCAGAGCCCACTGCAGCATTTACAAACCAGAGGGTTCTTCTGCTCCATTTTACTCCTGCATTTTTTATTTTAATGTAAGTCTGATGTAATGTTGACTTTATAAATAAGAAGAAACAGATTGATAGGTTCTGGCATCTCTAAATAAAATTCCTCATAGAGTGTCACAGCCAAACTTTAGCTGAAGAAAAACAAAAACTACTAAGCCAGTCTAAGTCACCTACCATGGACCTAACCAGAGTATCGTAAGATTTTGTCCAGATTCTAACAACATGCAGCATTTTGGGAGGATTTTACTACTGCCATTGGTCTGAAAAGCTATATTATTACAATAATTATAATCAAAATCACACTGCAACAAACTAGAACTGGCTGGATATTTGACACTCTGTTCCTCAAGATTCCCAGTTGGCCTCCATTTTCCCTCCTGGATTGGCCAGAGGCGTGTATCTTACTATGAAACGTTGACATGGACAGACATTATTATGTTAAAGACCTGAATAATCAACTTTATGAGGCCACTGGCCCCTGCTCATCTAATAAATGTTAAAAAAAGAAAAGAAAAAGTCATCATCACCCCTGAGACGGGGAATTGGAAGCGACACTGGCCAGTCGTTAATTCAAGGAGATCGCCCTCCAGGAATTTGTGCCCAAATGTTAACCTGTTTTCCTGCGACAGACAGGCACCATCTTCAACTCCCCAAGGCCCCAAAATGCCAATTCACAAGACAAACGCAAGCACTTGGGTGGGGCAGAGTGAGCATTTCTCACTAAAAAGAAAGATGAGAGTAAAGCACTGCTTATTTTTCTAAACAGTATTTATGAGGTTATGAATCCGTATACCATAAAGGCTTAGCTAGTCTCTTCTAGTATTTGTGAGCCCATACATGTATGAAGCCAAAGAAGTGAAGCCAGCCATATGAAGTAACTCCACAAGGTTAGAATACTGCAAAGCGGAAAGCTGGCCCTACAGTCATATGACATGACTAAAATGAATAGAAAAACACACGGTGCACAATACATGTGAGTTTGTGTGGGTGTGAAGCTCTGCTATAAACTCTTAACCGGGGATGACATTTACGAGAGATGACATTGGAAAATTCCTAACTGGGGATGACCCTGGTAAACTCTAGACTGGTGATGGCACTCCAATAATTTCTGCTGAGTCTTATCAAACACAATTCACAGGGCAGGCTCTTTACAGGCTCTCTCTTTATTTACCGGACTTGTCGAACCTCTGGTATTAATTATGTTCGGTACTTCCCCTGTGTAATGTAGCATACAGTTCTGCGCGACACAAAACACTCACTGTCGTCACGGTAAATCGTATTGATTAAAGAGGGATTTGCCAATCAAGAAAGCAAGACCACCTTTCACCAACTCACACCCTCTGAGCGTTGATTGTCCCTTCACTTGTATAATGAGTGGCCCAGTGGCCGTACGAAAAGGAGAGAAGACATCGGTGAATACCCCAAGTCAGCATAACAGCGCCTGCGTTTGGCCGATGAGGGACGGCAAAGCAGGGGGGAGTCATGTGCAGTTGCATAAATGGAGATTAGGCAGCTGAACGAAGAACCGGGCTCCCCTGTGCTTTGTTAGGGGGTTCGTGCCAGTGCACAGAGGCTCAGATTCCGGAGGCGCCCGAGAGCCAGCTGAGACACTCTTCTGTATTTTGAAGGACCCCATTAAGTCTGATATGACTGGAACGTGTGCGTTTTTGACCGCAAGACGATGATGCGTTTGACAGAAACACCCTTTTGCACAGTCTAGGAAACATAACTAACAAACATTTGGTCCACTTTGAGGGAAAAACAGGCAGATGGTGAGATGAATACGAATAGGGATTCAAGTTTCCCTAGATTTATGAAAAACAGAACACCACAGGAACAGCAACACAACTGAACAATAAGACTGGATAATAGAAGACTTTAGGGTTTTTGTTTTTACTAAATAACAGATATTGCACCATACATAAAGTTATACTTTTCAGCTAAATAAGTATATTCACTGCTGTTACCGTAAACAGACTCAATCTGTCTGCCAGCTCAGTGGACCCATTGTTCATACAGAATAGAAAATGTACAAATCACAGAAGAGATATGAAATGATGTCATTGATAGCACTGCTGCATGTCTTGAATGTTTGTTCAGCTGGAAAAACACTGAGGGACCTCTCACGACCAAAGATTTGAATGATTAGGAAAGGAGAGTCAACTTAATTTGCAATTTGTGGTCCCTGGGCGCCTTTGTCCAATTTCAGGTATTCAGCTCAAGCTTCACCACGTCACATCAGTTAATTTATTGCAATGATTAAGCCAAAAGTCCTTTTATCTGGCTTGTCTGCTCTTACAATAAACTAACTGACCATTTCAATACCTTAAATCAAAGGGAAAAACTAACATAGAACAAATGGGAGGATGTTTTAACTCTACTGATTATATAACCGTCTGTGCAAAAGCTTATGTACTGTGTTTCTCATAAGTAATCAGTTAATTAAAATACGCTAGTAATTACAAATGACATGCAAGGCAGACACATGCAAGGCAGACACATGCAAGGCAGACACATGCAAGGCAGACACATGCATGGCAGACACATGCATGGCAGACACATGCAAGGCAGACACATGCAAGGCAGACACATGCAAGGCAGACACATGCAAGGCAGACACATGCAAGG
>JAOVYW010003982.1:32023-83457 GCA_025775045.1 Hiodon tergisus | reverse complement strand
GATTAGATAATAACAGAACTATTCTCTACTGAGGCCCTTTAACCAATCAGGGTCTTCCATTTCAAACATGCATGCCAGCACTTGTGGAGGGTAAGGCTAAATTCACACTGTGGTTGAACACACAGGGCTCAATTTTGGGCATCATTGCACTCTGCCCTAATGCAGGTGCTTGGCATTGGTGGGTTTGGTGTGGCCAAGTCGATAGTTACAATTATCATGATGCGTTATGGTGGAGCCAGCACAAACGTAACAGTTTAAAGGTTGGTTTAAACAACAAATAACTTAGCAATCAAGTTATTTCATTTGATGAACTAATCAACGGTGTTTTTATGTAATCATCAGTACATAAATCAATTCATAATTGTATTCATTTGCATTTCAATGTATTTAAAATATAGATTTTTGTGACATTGTAATAATTGTAATAATAATGTCAGCTATAGTTACATTTATAGTTACATTTAATTGCTTACAATTCCATTTAAAAAGTAATGTGAAAATTTTCTGTAATGAGAATAATCAACTAACATGCTGCATACCACATTTTGTTCTTTTTATAATAAATCATGGTTTGTAAACTTTCCTCATCATTTTACAAGCTAAATTCCCATTTTTTAAAGCGCAGAACCGTTGTGCTTCGAAGACAAGAGGTTGGGGGCTTGGGTCTAAGCATCAAAGTAGGTTGAATCATTTTTGAACATTTTCTGCAACCTTGCCTTATAATTATTGAAGGGTGAAGCTGGTCTTCATGGAGCACTAAATTAAGAGATTTACCTTTTTTGGTAAGCCCAGTACAACAGATGGAAAGACAGATTGTAGAAAAGGTAAAACACACTATTAGAGTATATGATTTCTTCTGACATTGAATTGTGTCATTAAAACACATTTATATTTTATTATATTATATTATTTATTGTTATATACTAAATTGGCCCGAAAATAGGGTGGTCACAGATATTTTAAAAAAAGAAGAGATCCCCTCTGTTTATATTACATAAAATTATGCAATGTGACACAAAAAGAAAGGGTAGTAAAGTTTAACATGCATTTTGAAAAGATTCATTCAAAAATTGTTTCCAGGGAAATTTGACACGGAAAGCCAAGAGTGATTATAATTTTCCTGATTTCTCTGGTGAGCCTCCATTCACTCTTTCAAGGCCAGAGTCCCGCAAACCATCTGTGAAACTTCTGCAGTAAGACATGTAAATCTTATATGGGTAACTGAATCAAACTCAGCAATCTCAGTAAACGGCAGGGCATTTTTGATAGGCCTGAATTATACACTAATGAAGCCATTAGCTGAAATCGTTTAGGACTTCCTGAAGCTCTGCTTTGCCCCATGACTGCCACTTAGATGACTGGGACTGCAAGGGTTATTTTGACTATTGTCTGCGTCTTGCAGGGGGGTGCTGAACACAAAGTGCCTGTGGTCATTTCAAAGATTTTGAAAGACCAAGTTGGTAAGCTCATTTTCTTTATTTATTCATGAGCACATAATCAGATCTGGTTTATTTAGGAGTGCTAAAATAGCGCAATATTGGATTTGCCTGTTTGCCACTTGCTAGTGGTGTCGCTTTTGGTAGCCGGCTTGTTCACAATGAGCCCCTCTGCATTGGCAAGAGGTAATTTGCCCCTCCAAATTGAACATCATAGATGTTATTTTAATAGTTGCGAAACAAAACAAACGAGATCTGTGTGAAATTAGATTTGAGAAGCTAGCAGCTGTTGACTTTTCTGTTGAATTCAGTATGGTGTGACTTTGATAGCACCCAGTAGTCAAACTGTCACCAGACAATTTGACTTGTATGACACATCTGCTTTTCTCATCATGACACACAGAAAAGCTCTTAAGGTACTTTTCCTGTACACAAAGTTTCGGATACATTTACACGTGAACATTGATCCTCTTAATTCATTCATTTTAAAAGGTACCCTATTGTTATAATGGGTTTGTGAGGAATCATTCAAGTAGAGGTTGTTTTTTTTTTGGCTTGTTTATTATTCCTGGTTGGGAAAGTAAGAGTTTTGTCAGACACCATTGATATTGCCAACCAATTATTATGCATGAAATCTGTAATTATTTTCTATAGTTTCCATTAACCTACGACACTCATTCTTGCTTGTAGCGGATCAAACAGGAATGCTTTTCGTCGGAGACGCCATGTTACAGGTTAGTGCATTTGATAATAAGTCTCTGGTATTCATCAGACCACCAGGACCAGAGGTGAACGCTGGAGGAGAATGTTTTTGACTGTTAATTACGTTATTTTCCTCCTTCTCATTCGCTCAGTTACCTGACATTTCACATTTGATATTACCCGAGATAACAGAGGGGAAAGCTAGAAATAAATGATAAAAACAAAACAAGCATTTTTAGCATATAAGCTATCATGCTATGTTGCTACATTGACAGTACTATCCATTACTGCACCCATTAATTGTGTGCGGTTCATCTTTAGATCACAGGAGCATGTTTGCCTGAGGCATTCTATTACCAGATGTCAAAATAATAGGTTTCACGGTCATGGTTTTATTCTCAAAATAAATGCAAAATAATGAAATTAAATACTATAATCACTTGTTTCACATTCTTTTGAACGAGTATACAATGGTGAATTATATAAAACCAGTAATTCCATACATTTAAAAACAAATATTTTACTCAAATGAATCACTGTAAATGCAATATTTTAATATAAAATATTTAAATGCTGCCAAAAGACTGAATAGCATGTTTATTAATTTACCTTCGATATCTGTGGGACACTTAACCTTGACTTTTCTCTTAATCATTTTTGCAAAAAAAAACATACTACTATTAACAAATTTCAAAAAAAGCGTGGGGGGGGGGGGGGGTTACGTGAGCGGCGTGTTTCCTTGGAGCAAAATAATGAACAACAAGGCTATTCCTTCTGTCTAGGAAGCTGACTAAATAAATAAATAAATAAATAATGTAATCTGTCATTTTTGTAAGATTTCCTAGACGTTATACTGTAAGAAATCATGACAACATGATTGGCTGTGTCAAATTGAGAACGGCTTCTACTGAAACAATAAAAAGTGCAAGGTCCACAATAAAGATATTATGAACTCTTGATAATGTCTTCATTCACACAAGGAAAGACACATCATCACCTGTGTTAATTTAAGGAGTGGCATTCAGCTGGACAACCAAGCAGAAAGAGTGAATTGGAGGAAATTATTAAACATTCTTCTAAAGTATTCTGCATAACATTTCATTTTTGCCTTGCATGACAGCATGCTAATAGGGCTATTTGGACTTGCAATTAAACACAGCCCATTTTTCTTTCTAACAACAATACTTTTGTACGTTTTTATTCAAATGAACTGTCGTCAGCTTATTTTCTCATTTAACCAAAGAATGCAACATGCATGTTTATTTCACATTCCTTCCTTTGGCTTCTCTAGGTCAATGGCATTAATGTTGAAAATGCTACTCATGAAGAAGTTGTGAGTATCACTTAATTATCAACAGCCACAGATTAATAGCCATGTCATTTTTCGGTTCTGAAATAACAAAAGCGAGTTGCCGAGCGGATATGGCAAATTCTTATTTTTTTTCCAGTGAAGACTTCTGCTGTGCTATGCATTGGTAATGGTTCAGTCTAGACTATAACTAATCATGAGAGAATAGATCTGTCATATGCAGACCTCAGGGAAACAGCCATGATACAGTGATTTTCTCTTTCTGTATTGCACAAAACTAAATATTGATAAAGCTAAAAATAACACACCAAGCTCTCAATCTTTATTGCGCTGGTGTAGTCTGGATTTAGATCACATACTTTCCAAAGTTTGCATTCAATCATTGTGTAATCATTTTACTGCACAGTCATCTATACTAAACTGGATTCAGAGGGCAATTCAACCTTTGTTAAACTGCATAATGAAATGTATTTGAAAATGAAAACTTGAAACATGAGCAAGCAGCTAGATTGAGTTTTCTATTTGGGATGTTGTAAAAGAGTTTTAATGTTATCACTGGTATATTTATAAAGTGTTAAAAATAAAATAAAATAAAACTTCAGGAGATCGGTTCAGATAATGTCACATAGTAATGATAATCTCAGTGGGATATCCCCAGAGCTGGCTATTACGTAGTAGGCTTTCACAAAGGACACAGAAGCAATACTTGTCGAGATAAACCTTCTCGTACCCACTGCTATTGCAGGTACATCTTCTACGGAGTGCTGGGGATGACGTCACCATCACTGTTCAGTACCTCAGGGAAGCACCCTCTTTTTTAAAACTTCCCCTAGGTAAGAGAGGAAAGTGAATCTCATTACAGCTCCTCAAATATGGCACGCAAATGGCTTTGCAGGGATGCCCAATTTTTTTGCTACAAATTGTGGCCATATATAAAAC
Source organism: Hiodon tergisus (assembly GCA_025775045.1). Lineage (NCBI taxonomy): Eukaryota > Metazoa > Chordata > Actinopteri > Hiodontiformes > Hiodontidae > Hiodon > Hiodon tergisus. The sequence continues at coordinate 79,071 of JAOVYW010003982.1, read as the reverse complement.
AACCGGAAAACAGTCTCTCTGTATAAAAAATAAATAAAATAAAATTATTTGATTATTCAGAAAGGTAATTCCCTCACCTGGTGTTCCAGGTGAAAATCAATTGCAGCTGGAAGGTAACTTCCAAATAACCGAATATATCATAAACTGAAAATGAATTTTTTTTTTAAATTAAATTAAAATTAAATAGTGGTATTGGCATGGTAAGAGATTGGCATTTTTCCATAAGTTTAAAGCAAATATGCTCTCGAGACTAGTTTGAAAATGTACTATTTTCTCTTATGTTTTTAGGTTCTCCAGAACCTTCCAGTGATCACAGTAGCAGAACATCATCGCCGTTATTTGACAGCGGTTTACATCTAAATGGAAATTCTAACCACACAGTAAGCACAAATTAGTTATTATTAATTGATAAGTTGATTAATTGATAAGTTCTATTATTAATCAAAACAGTACACAATTTAAAACTGACCATACTGGTTTTGCCTAAAACTTTTTCAATTAAGAACTTGGCCGCTAATGTTGAGATTGCTCAATGAATGGGAAAAATAAACGAAAACCGCATTCGCGTTGATTGTTAAATATTTTTGCTTAGCCAACCTCGAGTAGTTTCAAGTTGTTTCTGTTGTCTCTTCCGTATCCTTCCTTCTAAAATGTGCCATTGAAACGTCATGACATTCGTCAACATGCCGCATTGGGGCTCCTGTGGTCCTCTCCGCTAAGCTTTGATGCCCGTTTCTCTGTCTTTCAAAGCTATGAGCGAAGGTCAATATTGTGTGTACCGTACCAGCAATCGGAGGGGGGAATATACGTCAAATTTTATGTTATGGCGTCGATCTTTAGTTTGTTGGTCTTGGGGGAAGCAGATACAACCGTTCCTTTTCCACGTCAGTCACCCCAAAACACATGGTTTTCCGGCATCTATCACTGGAAGTTAGAAAGCTTTACCGAAACTTAATCAGCACTAACATTAGCTCTCTGAACTGTGTAGCTAACTATCGGGTGCTGTTCATTATTACTTTACACTGTGCTAATTTCTGCTTGTTAATTGGTAAAGTAGTTGATGTATTTGCATATGTATTAGTTTGATGTTTTTTTTATTTATTTTCAGTGTATTGGTAAATGTTCGTGTGCTTGGAAAACATATCCATTGGTTTGTCATTAGCCTACATACAGTATGTTGGTTTGTCAGCTGTGTTTAGTGAATGTTTTTAGTGAGTAGATTTTGACCCATTTGTTTGAGAACCTGGTCGTGTCCCTCTGCCTGGAAATTAAAGGAATCCCAGGTTTTTGCTGTTAGAAGGTATTTATCACTGTCTGTGTGATAAATTACACCCCATACCCAGGGTTGTGTTACACTGCATAAACTGTGCAACATATACTGGGCAGAGTCAAATGTGTCATGGTCAACAACTTTCGCTCTGTGAGCTTTAGAGTTAAATATGTTAACTGTGTAAAAACAGTCTAACAGGCAGCAGGTCTATTTTTTCTTATTGCCAATTGTTTAACACTAATATTAAACGTTTCTGTTTCTGCTTACTTTGTACTAGTTTTACTATTATTTAAGAAAAGGGATTATTTTGGGTGACGGTTTCATTTTGCTCTCAAGGTTCTCTACACCCTTTAAAAACTGATTTGTGCTCATTCTATCCTTTTGATTTTACAGGGTTTTGACAACAAAAATGTTGATTGATTTTGCACTGCAAAATTTGTATGGTAAACGACGCTTTCAAATTTTTATTGTATTGGCCGCACACAATTAGGCAATAAATGCAAGATTATTTTTAATTTACAATATTTAGGTTTATTACCCCATACATAACTAAGCAGATGCCTTGGTTGGTTTCTATTCTTGGTTAACAAAAATAACAGGAATGAAAGCAAAAAAAACAAACAACACAGTAGCCACATGTTTTTGTTCATTATCAGAACATTTGTCGTACAATTGGAGGAGATTCAGGAGATTAAAATTAATCTAGATTCCTAGGGCACCTTGACATTGATTCATCCACAGCATCTCAAGGCGCTCATGAAGTCTCCCTATTGGTTTGTTTACATGCTTCCCAGTAATTACTGTCACCACTTCGGATGTAAAGGTATGGAGACGGTGACTAACAAGAAGGTCAGCTTAGTGATCTTAGCTCTTGTCTGGCAAGTGAGAACGCCTTGTCACTTTAATCAGCCTTGGCATGAGGACAATATTTCATTCCCTGTCATCTCAGCCTTTTACATTGCGAAGCGCAACTTGAAAGTCAATCAAGTATAATTACTGAATGTTGGTCTGAGGGAACATAGCAAAGGAAAACCCCGGATGGTCTTCAGTCTTTGACTTGGGCTTAGGCATTTAACTTTTTATTTGACTGCGGGGGGTGTATGATTTGATGAGATATATAATTTGAGACTTAATTTGATCTTTCATGAAAGAATAAGCAGAAAACCACAAAGCACTTCTTTCCCTGGCTGCAGATGTTGTCATAATTATCATAAACACCATGTGATGTATTAAGTGGAAAATTCAGAGTACAAGGCAACTTTCCATACTTAATCCCAGAGGATTGAAGGGATAAGTGTGCGTGCTGTTACACTCCATTATAATACTTTGGAACATCAATGATATTCAACCTTATTATCAATGCACACGTTTGTTTTTATATTTATGCTCTTTAAATTGAGAATAATTTAAATTTTCTTTAAAAATAATACAGTGCATTGAAACCAAAAACCCCCCAAAAAATAAACCTAATAAATATTTATTAAGTCATAAATAAGTAATGTGTCAGCCTTTTAGTCTTTCAAATGGTAGGAATGAAGAAGACACACCTTTATATATGTACTTATAATTACCCCTCCCCCCTTCATGGTTTCAGGATTGTTGCTATAAGTTGAAAAAGCAGTTTTTTTTCACCGCCTCAGTTTTCACCTACTCAAAGTCGACAACCAATGTCGTTTCAAGCACAAAGTCGGGTGCAGAATTTGGGGACCAGCAAAGTGCCTTTTGATTCTGAAATCGTGTGGCGGCGCTGGCTGCGTTTCTTATTTTGCTGCCTGATCTCTGATCAGTGCGTTGTGAGAGGGGATAAGACACGCTCCTAACCGTCCACCTCATTCATCCCACGTAGGTTCCATCCTCACCCTTCTCACCCTCAGATAATGAACCAAAGTACGACAAGCGCTGGCTGGATGCAGTCTCCCTCCCGCTGCTGATGGCTAGGATCTCCAGATACAAAGCCGGAACCGAGAAATTAAGGTGAGAGATCCGGGGTGACGCAATTCATTGCCAGGGCACAGTCGACATTTGTTTCGGCGAGGTGCAGTTAAGGCTGACGCACATGCTCAGGCATGCGTTGCCCTAGAATCCCACTGGTTTCCTGTGCACATGCCATGTAATATTATGCGTTATTATGCAAATATAATTTGTCAAACTTTTGTCAAACGTTTTGTTTTTACACAACTTACGGCATATCGCCAATCAGTCATTTTCAAATGTAGATTTGACCCAAGAATAATATAATTTAAACACTTTTTTTTCTTAATTACAGAAGATTTAATAGCATATGTACATTTTGCAATCACTAAGCAACTTAATTACACAGCACTCAAGCAGGAATCAATTTATAACCCTTTAGCTTAAGGCATAGTGTGATGCACTAAATCTCAAGATCTAATCTTAGTAAAGTAAAATTACAATTGTACTTCAGTTTAATTAAAATGTAAGATAATGTATGTTTTAAATGTGTCTTTAAGCACTCTGTTGGTGCACTCTTAGCATTGTAATAGAGGTCTTGCGACCCACACGCACTGCAGTTAAATCAATCGCCTTCATAATGGAGGCGCTATGAGGGGGTAGGAATAAACACCTTTAGCTGATGTACCCCAGCTTCACTCTTAGGCAAAAGGTCACAGTGAGACTTCGATTCCAGACACCACCCTTAAAACTACAAAGCTGACAAACAATCTGCATCTAATGTGCTTCCCTCTGACTGAAGACACACACGAAATTATCCAACCGAGTACCGATCGTCTTCCCTAGCATAAAACGTGCCACAAAAACCCAGAAGGCCAATTAAATAAATAAATAAGCTACCGAAATGCTTCTGTTTAAAACCACCAGAGACAATGTGAGACAGCTCAGACGGATGCACAGACAGTTCTCTCGCATGAGCGAGCTTGACAATAAGCAGGAAGTCATCGCTAAAACCCACCAACTGATCCAACATCTGCCATTCCAAAATTCTTAAAGATGTCCTTTGGGGTATTAAAACCCGAGCTCCTAATTGAACTTCCTTTATCTTCTTCCAGCACTGCTCTACCACTATCTGATTTAGCGATTTAGGGCTGCCTTCAGTGCCCTGGCTAAAAAGCTGCTTATGATCATGAAGTAATCAAAGCACATTTATATTGAAAACATGGTGGCCTTGATGAGAGAAGGCACAAGAAACACACAAAAGACTCTGGGCCAAATCAGTCATCACGCTGCGATAGAGGTTGCGAAAACTATCCTGGGATTAAAAGAGCAAACTTATTTTGGTAGAATATTAACTGAGCCGTTTAAACCATTAGACTAAGAGCTGATGAAGAGGGGTATAGTACATTTATTTTGTCTGTGTCGTTGAGACGATCATGAAGTGTGTACTTTAATTCGGGGTGAAACGTCAGTTCTGTATTGAGTCTAAAGACGTTGTAACTAGTTATTCTAAGTTTGTAATAATGGAACTAGATTGATCATATTATTGAATTTCTGTACATAACTCATTTCTATTTAGGAGCAAACATAAAATAAAATAAAATATTAAAAAAATACTAACCTTCATCTTTCCATTTCTGAATATGATTGCTTTTCTAGTAGATTCATTATCCTCATATATAGGTGACCCTTACCACAGACAAACTGTGGCTGACAGGATTGTGGTAGGCAAGGTAGAAAACCCAACTGGAAAGTGATCCTTGAGAGTAACTGGTTGCTAACATACTGGTTAGGGTGTTGCAACAAAGTTTGGAAAGTTAAAACTATAAGATTATCTTAAAAATGGTTTACTCAGAACATGAAATTAACATATTTTATGACAGGAACTGTAATGTTTATAATAACTTAATAACTATAATTGATTATAATTCCATAGTGCTTTGATATGTCCCTTTCAAATAAAAATTTCCTGTGTGTAATTTCAGAATTCACCCCCCTTATTATATTAATATAGATTGATTTGTTTCTTACGCCAACCCAATTGTGTCGTCTTCCATGACAAATTAAAATTATTTTGATAAAATATTGATTTAATTTTCTTCCTTTGCAATTTTTTTTGGCTTGCTTTTACAATGACTCTTTGGATTCCAACAGAGTGTCAAAATTAAAAGTAGGGTTCACACTTCACTCTTTCTGAAAATATATTTAAAAGAAGAGGGGAATTCCACAAACTCAAATTAAACTGGATGATGCAACTGATTCATGTAAATGAGAAAATATTCCTGGCAACAGGTTGTTGGACACACGACAGCATTGTGAGAAAGCCACACATTCATTGGGTGATTTTAACAAATACAGAAATTAAAACTAATTCATGTTTAATGTTTCAACGAAAAACAAATATGACATTAAGTGATACACAGTCAAAAAACAGACAAATCCATGGAAGGAAAGTGGCCAGACATAATCTCAAATCATCCACACATTATAAAACTGTTTTATATGGTTGTTTATAGTTAAAAAAATAAAAATAAAAATCCTTTTAATGTACTCAAACTAATCATTTGCTCATTTCCACCAGGTCACACAGTTTTGAAATCCTTGCCTTACATGGAGAATGCTCCAGTATTATACAATTTTGCACTGCCTCTGAAAGCACTGACTGGCTTCAATCAATATTGGCTAACATCAATAATCTAACACTTGAGAATGTAAGTATATATGTCTGTGCATACATAATGAAATGCCTGTGTGTGCATGCATGTGCATGTGCATATTACATTTTTTGTAGGGTGGAATCTTCTGATTAAAAAAAAAAAAAATGGATCAGAAAACAATGTAATCATAATAGGAATACTGTGTCATTACTAAAAAAAAGTTTAGTTTATATAGATATAATTTTATTCAATTACCATTCTTTAAAAGTCAACAATCTGTAAAATAATCTTGTTTTTCTGAGCTCAGTCCAAACATTTTTCATTTAATCAGACAAACTGATGGTAAACGGATTTGTTTCCAAGAGATCTATTGAACCCTCACATGCTTACAGTGTTCTGTGCAAATACATAACCAGGCACACTGCCACCCCTCTCCAGTCTGGATTTCAGAGTGCATTTATATCCATTTACCTTAGGCCCAGTTAATTAAAAGTGCCAGGCGGTAGCTGTCAGAATTGGAGGCAAAATCCTGAGAGAAGTTTGCTAAGCAATTAGCCTTCTGAGGTTTTGTTTTAATTGGTGTGGTAACGATCCAACTGCCTGCTCTTTATTAAAGATACAAACAGAAAGCGGTTCACAACAGCACAGCTGTTATTTTATTTCTTTCTTTTTTCTGGAAGTACAATTATTCCTCTTGCGTCACTTAATTATGGGTACTGATTGCTAAATGTTCAATTTAAGCATGATTATATGTCAGCTTCGACAGAAAGGAACTGTGACTTATTATCATGACCTGCTACCTAAAAATAGACAGTGACAGATCTTGTGGGCCTGCTTGAGCCCACCAGCTAAAATCTACTTGGTTAACTTTCAGTTGTGTGCTAAAAAAAAGGTCATGAATATGTTTCAAATGGCTCTAATTCAGAAGAAGTCTACTAACTAAAATGTGAAATATAGTATTTGTTGCCCAAATTATATAACATTGCATGAGTTACAGTTCTATTAATTGAATTAATGTTAATACACATAAGGAGATTTGACAGTTAAGTTTTGATCATAAACACAATATTATATTTAGAAATTAACCACAGCACTATGAACATATATTTTCCCTGTTTCCCTGCCTGCCACTTTTAACATTTTCTGATGAAACGTTTTATAAAAAAAGGTTAAAATACTAGCTTCATCGGGCCAAAGATGCGAGGAGTTGAGAACCCAACTATGGGGAAAGCCAGACGTAAGAGGCAACAAGGCGCCATACAACGGGACTCGAGGCAATACAGAAATCCCAGATAAATTGTTGGTCAAAGGGGTACGCACAGACCAAAACTACAAATGTCCAGTAACCACTAAACTCTGCTCAGTACTGTAACTAGGGATGGCAAACAAGAACTCGCAACGGAGGAGTAAAACAAATGGGTATAAATACTAATGGCCTACAAAACTGTTAACTGTGGACAGGTGTGAACACGTAACGGTTAACAAGGGACTAATTAACTCAATTAACATGGAACAATTAGGGAAGACAAAACCAAAAACTCAGATGATAGCGACCTCTGCGGACAGACTGGGGAAATATCTAGAGTGGACATGACACTGTGCTATTTAGAAAGTTTTGACTAAATATTATTAGTGAAGAAAACACTTTAGAAGTCTTATTTTCTCCTCTAATTGTGATTTATTCTTGAAACAGATGAAAGTGACCAACAGATGCTTTGCACCTGATGATCAGGTATTTAATTTGAATGTACATAAATATTTTGGTATGATGTACGGAAAACCGTCAGTGTAGCTTATAAAACATATTAAAAATTCCTGGGTTGAAAACGAAGCATTGTCTTCTTAACTGATGTCAAGCAGAGAGCCAGTTCCCAATTTAAAAGACGTCTCAATTTATTTATGCTAAAGTAACAGCGTTAAATATATGTACCAGATTAAAGGATAATCCTGGTTCTGAAATACTGTTGGTAGATTTGAGTTTCATCCTTTGACGGTTTTCCTTTGCAGATCATTCACATGGGTTGGGTTTGTGAAAGCCTCAAAGAAAATGATTCTTCCCAGCCCTGCAGCTTCAAGTTTCTGGCGTTGAAAGGTTCCTCTCTGTACATCTTTAGGAACCCCCCTGTAAGATCCATTCTTTCCTGTCCCCATGCTAGCCATTGCTCTGTAAATGTCTGTAGCACTTGACTAATCTCTAATAGCTATAATCACGCATTTTGCTAATTTATTTAAATAACTAAGTGTAGTATATTTAAAAATTATTTCTCTCATCCATGAAAGTCTTGGTCATGTCCATTCATACATTAATATTGTATATTGTGCTCAACTAATTCATTCTGAAAACGCAAACAATTCTTGTGTTTGACTTCAACCACTTTGAACATTCTTCTTACCATTAGGTAAATGTATTAGACTGGGATCAAGCTGAAGAAATTCATAATCTCTGTGAGGTTCTCTTTAAGGTTCACAAGGTAGGTTTCATCACAAATATTCTGACCAATATTAGTTTTGGCGATCACTATATATAGAAACCCCCCTGGGTGTGGGGCGTTTCATTACTCGCAGGATCGTGAAAACCACCAATCAGAGACCGTTTAAAAGAAATTTCTAGCAGATAATGTCTTTCAAATTAAGGGACACACATTGCAAGGAATGCCGACATTCATTAAAGTATATTAGCATGGCGACTGCTGCCCTTTTCTTGTTCATGTGAAAGAATGACTGGCAAGAGATGACTGACTGATGATTTATAGGAAAGAATATGGTTATATAATGTGTTGTGAAGCTCACTACCATTGAATCCAGATGACTAACTATGTATCCAAACATAGAGGGGGTAGTGTGGAAAATAAACAAAAACGTAGCTTTCCAGGTTATTGGCAAAACAATATCCATTTTACTCTTTTAGTTTTTCTGCTTTATTTCTGTGTTGCAGCTGTGGATTTCAGAAGACTGCTGGGTCCAAGCAAAGCTCTACCTCGGCCTCCACCAGGACAGTGACCAGCAGGACAAGAAACCGTTCTGCTTCAGCGTGTTACTGGGACACGGGCAGTCGCACTGCTTCGGTGTGGAAATGGGGAGTGACCTAGCCATGTGGGAGCGGTCCTTTCAAAAAGCTATCTTCATGGAAGTACAGAGAGTAGGGGTAAGAAGAAGATGGCGTCTGGGGTAAATACATTTGGTTGTTCGTTCCGGGGGAAAAATATACGCTTTCAGTCGATCTTCATGCGTAATGCTTCAGATTCCATTGGCTATTTAAAAGTGGATCAGATGATACAATTAGCTTAAATGGTGTATTCCTCCGCTTTTAGGTCTAATTTCTGTATTACGAAACGTACATTTCAGAATGAGATGGCTGGATTCTGATGAGACATGGATTCTGGCTCTTGCTAAGTAGTACCCTCCTAAATAATATTTTTTTAAAAAAATTTTTATTAAGTATTTATTTTTATTGTGATATCAGGCACATTATCCCGCTAGGCATCTATCAATGTCAAGCGTAAAGCAACGGAGAAACCAGGCAAACTTTTAGAAAAGCCATTTATTACTTTAATTAAGCACTGTGAATATTTTCTAATTATACAAACAAATACTGTTTTGAAAAGAACAACTTTTTAGCTTTTATATTGCAGATGTAATTATGCATTTAATTCAATTTAGCTGGAGAAACTCAGCTCAGTAAGTTCATTGAGATGTTAATTTGCCTGCACTACATAATGGCCACCCTGCACTTAGCTGTGGTTGGAAACATGTATTGCCACAATTTCATGATGTGAACTCATGCTCCTAAAGGCCAGGTATCTCAGCATGTTCTTTTGATAGATCACAGAGGCCTGACACAATGCAGTTCTTATCCTTACTGTGACTCTATGGATGTCACTAGAAACACAGTTTTGTGTTCTTTTAGGAGAAAGAATACCTAAGAATAACCTTAATACTTAAAGTGAATATGAACACAGAAATGCTTTTATATATTTTATTTTAGATAAATGTAACTGTGTACTTAACTTGTTTGTAGGTATACACTTATGTTGCATTCATTTTAACAAGTTTACTTTATTTGTCATGCATTAATTAAAACGTCCCTATAAATCTGCCTCTTCTTATTTATTTATTTATTTATTTATTTATGAAGATGCTGTAAAACCGCTGCATTTTGAGCTGAGATTTTATAACAATCCGAATAGTAAATTTAGGATTTACAACCAGCTGTCTGCTGTATATTGTGCCCTCATTGAGGCAGACTGAGATAATATGGGAAAATAACCCGGGTCCATGATGCTTGGACCTTTAAACTAGTAACATTTATGAATAATACAAAGAAAAAAAACCTGTCAGATGAAATTTATGTAATTTCTGTGGCAAGACCGAGGACAAGGGCAGACTGCGAGTTCTACAGTTCTATATTCTGCAGTCCTCCTAAAAAATAAGCAGCTTTAGATTCTGTTTTCAACACCTCTATGCTACTTCAACTTCAGCAAACTTGAGTTGGCTTCATGTTTAACAGACTAAGTTCTTCTTGCATAAATGGAATGCATTCAGTTATAAAGACAAGCAAACAGTCTGCGATGCTAGTGGAGTTTTTTCGCATTTTTGTCATAGGTTTGCTGTCATTAACTGTATCTTTTCCTAAAAAATTGTGGACACGAAATGTTTTACAAACCGTGTGGGATTACGTGGAAAAAATATATATGTTTTTAAATAAAGGATTTAATGAGTCGGCACATTAATCAGACTGTAATTTTAGTTGAACGGCTAGTACACAAGGTGTGCATTTTATTTATTTATTTAATACTGTATTTAAATTGCTCTGCGCAGAGTAGTGGCATTAACATGTCCTGTTGTAAGTTTGTAATGAAGAAAAAAACACTGATGCAGCCTTCATTAACAATGGTTTTATGATTTAGCTCATAGGCTTAATGGGTAGATATAGTCTGGCGTATGTCAGAATTAATTAGAGGAAGCTTCTGCAAATAAAAGATAATTTGCATGTTTTCATGGGCAAAGTAAAACACATCACTGCTGCCCCTGAGAAATAACTGGAAAACCAGCTGACATATTCACTTTGCAAAATATTTTGCAAGAATAATTTATAGTAAGACATTTACTTATCTTTCTCATTATATATGATCTGAGAATTTCACATGGATATGGAATAAATATAATTTTGGGGGTCATAGTAAATATATTGAATACTTATTTTTAGTTGGAGTTTTATCGGTGAAGTGATTTTGCTTAATTAATGTACATAACATTATATAACAGCCTTTTTATAATTTGGCTGGACCTATTTTGGACCATTGAGCAAATGCCTAGTAGTTCATTGTATTGTGTGATTATTTCCCCAGGTGATTTACTAAATCAATGCAGTTAATTCACATACTTAAGGTAATAGTATGCCTCTAAACAACTATTAGCTAGAATGGTAAAGTGTAAAGTTTTTCCATTGCATCCAACGCAGCATGTATGGATCAGACTTCAGGAAAGCTCTTAAGAGTGGATTTGGGAGTAAAAAAGTTATTCACTATAAGCTGCCAGTATGAGTGCTTACTTGCTTCTTTTTAAACCGGGTTTCTATATGTGCTATACGTAAGGAATATGCAGTAAGTTTAACCTTTCAGCTTGTGAAAACTTAAGAGACGGTGTGAATTACTAAGTTACCATTAACCAGGGAACAGTCAACACAAAAGCCTTTTTTACTGCCTTATGAGATGGGAACTTGGGAGTATTTTGTCATCCTCAGTTTTCGAATTTGAACTAAACCATGTTTAATACTGTAACATTGTATTAGGTTGTTATTTGTTACTGTTGTTCTGTATAAGCAGTCAAATATAACACTTAACATTAAACATTATAACATTTAAATGATTAGTTAGTTCATATTTTTTCTTGGATGTGATATCAACTTTCAATTCAACTCTCAATTAACTTGTTATTATACTCTTTATATAACAAATAACAACAAACTACAGTAAAATCAATGTTTGTGTGTATTTTTGTGGGTATTTAATACAAATTCTAATCGTTTCTCTCAACAGTCAAAGACCTACATTTGTAGTAGCCAAGGGACAATCTTTTGTTTTACTATTGACTTTGGGTCTGGATTTACCTGTTCAGAAAGCTGCTCAAAGGTAAGGGAACAACCAAATCAAAGAGTTTTTGTATAATTTCTCAAATATATCTCAAATATCTCAAAATCCCTGCAATAAGACAGACATGAAAATTGAATATTTCCTCTAAATAGGCTGATACAAGTTTAACTAAATATCAATGTGTGCAAATACTAAAGAAACGATGCATCATTATCCTGCAAGAACATCAGTGTGGAATGGAATGCATCGCAGATTAATATTATTACGGTTCAATGCAACTATTCAAGATGCTAAGACATCGCACTGTGGTACATCGTACCACAATTCTAAGAAATCGACCTCATACATATAGCTAGCAAGGCTTATCAGAATGGTAAAAAGTTTTGTACTTAATGTTATTTACCTGAAAGTCAGGACCAATGTCTCAGCTCCATTCATGCACCCAGCCCTTCCTGATTTTCTCTTGTTGTTTAAAAAGTTGACACAATCGTCTTTTAAATAATAATTCCAAAATATGAATTACAAAGACCATTCTTCTGTAATGACTGAAAAGGAACCATAGCAACAAAGTGCCAAGTGGCTGTGAGCCTTCAGCTGCCCATTGAGACTTACCTTGGCATTCTCACTTGGTAAAAAATTTATTTAAAAAGTTAAAACTCAAATTAATGAAACATTTTAGGTTGATTCATACAATAATAATGGAGTGTAATGAACAGGGATGAATTGCAATAAGCACATTATTATACCTGCCATTGCTATGTGTGATATAATAATACTTGGCTAGGGGATGTTTGAATGGATGTAAATGAAAATTAGACCACTTGTTAAATTGTTAAGTCAAGTCATGGCAGACTGATTTGTGTTCACTGAAGTGTTCAGATATGGTAAAAGGTTACATTAACGCTGCCTGAAATGAGTGGGATCGTTTTGTTTCAATTGATTCCCCCAGAACGTTGTGTGGAAGTACAAGTTCTCTCAACTGAAGGGATCTTCAGATGACGGGAAAACACGTGTGAAATTGCTATTCCAGAACTCAGAGAATAAGCAGATAGAAATGAAGGTAAAAGCAAAAATATAAAAAAAGCTATTTAAGAATGACATTACTCCACAAAATAGCTTTTTTTACATTGTTTTGGTTCAGTCAATGCATTAAAGCATTACTCTGAAGTCAGATTTAAATGCTGTCATACTGACAATCTATCAATTAGGATGTCTTTTTGTTCTCGCTCTCTAGCTGTACTTTGTTCACTCTTTCTTCTGTCTGTAATTATTCCCACACAGGACTTAGAGTTTGCGAACTTGACGGCCGTCTTGCACTGCGTACACTCGTTCATTGCTGCCAAAGTGGCTTCCGTGGACCCCATCTTCATCAACAGTCAAAGTGTGGCCAGACAGTACATATACAACAACTAGACCAGCTAGATCTCTATAAATATGTATCACTGAAATATATATATATATATTTCTTGTTATTTTTATATAAATGCTATGATTCCATTGAGGAAAATGTTACTTTTGTTAATGTTATTGTGATACCTTGCATTCTTACGATCTGTGATCACGGACTTGCCTGCATTTTATTCACATTGGTCCTGTAGCACTGACCCAGAAAGTGTGTTTATGAATGAATGCACGCTGAGTGATTCTAAAGATCACTGAGAGATGTAATCATTAATAAAGTCTTATTTCCTTATTTTCAAGTGTGTAAGGGGTAATTAAAGGTTTCACCACTTTGTTCTCTCAGGTTAGAACATCTGGAGAGTATTTATCTGAAATAATGCAACACGATAGTTCTCTGTAGTTTATGTTTTACGAAAAAATTATTTATAATGAATATACAATGTTTGTAGTTTTTATAGGCAACTTCTTCACGGTAGCATCGGGTGATACTAAAAGATTAATCAGTGTCGCAAACAAGCTATGGACGCTGCTAGCTAGCGTCAGTTTTTTCAATGCCACGCCCAGTAGTAACCTAGATTGCCTCAAAGCCTCGCAATTGGATAGAACATTTTTATGCTGTCCCTCCCTGTAAGGAAAACAGAAGTTATCCTCTGTATATTAGCAATGGCGATCAAAGCAATGACTGATTTAAGCTTCCCAACTAACCAAAATTGGAAATTGCTCAGTAGTATTTGACTTGCAACTTTCTGACGGAGGCTGGGATCAAATCAAAACTTCGACAACTAGCTAACCACGATAAATGTTTTCCCCTGTCAGTAATACCAACAATAGCGGCAGTTGATTAATATTTCCATTCAATTTTTGTACAGTCAGTTCATTTCTCCTGACAATTCATCTTGTCAAAAATATCAATCAATAAACATATTAGGTGAACTACTTAATTTCACGTTGTCATTTTTTCTTTTCAGTTTGATTACAAGCAAATCAAATACTACAGAGCAATTTCAAATTGTGTAAGGTCGGAAAGGTTTAATAAATTATGATCAACTATCGACACTATTATGCTTTGGTTAAATCACAAAAAATATGCTGCGAGGAGAAATTAGCTAATGTCTAGCCAAACGTTAGCTCCTGTTTTTCCAAAATAACTTTATTTATTCATGTTACATTATGTATTTCATCTAATAAATTAATACATGAAAATTAACCATAGTTAATACGGCTGTAGTTAACTAGCTAGCTACTAAACTTAAAACAATTGCTAATACAATTATTTTCAACCTTTATTTTCCATAAGGCTACATGCTGGATCTATTAAGGCAGAAGAAAGGGGGGGGGGGGAAGCTGGTGGGTAATCTTTGCTTGTTGAGGAGTCATTGAGGTTAAACACAGTGAGAAGACTGAGTAATCATTGCAGCGCAAATCAGAAAAGCTGGATCAACACCCAGGAAAAGTATCAAGAACATACACCCATTTGTTCAATTTTGTCCACGTGGCTACACCAAGTTTCTTGATGTATACGGTGATGCAACAGTGACCACAACGAGCACGAAGTAACCCGCTAATGAGAACTTTCAACACCAAAGACGTGGCAAATGTGCATAAAATTGTGCAGCTGATTTGCTAATGACCAATATCCACAGGTGTAACAAGGATATACAAATGTGAAAGCAACCAGTTGGCCCTGAATGAATCAAAGTCCTGGGAAAGAAAAGACTGACCATGTTTGATTATTGGACAGAACATTTTCTCAGGGGGAACACAAATGTAATGGGGTGGGAATAAATGCTAAGAGGGAGGATAATTAGCATCCAGCAAAGTCAGTTCTTGACGCAGTCATTTTGTTCCTTGGCCATATTCAGTTCAGTAAACTAGAATTAACGTGAAGTGCAAGCTGCCAGCAAGATTACGGATGAGTAAATGATTCACCAGCTTGCTGGTGGATTGGGTTTAAGTTTTTATGTTGAGTGCACCTAAGCCCAGCAGTGATTTTTGGCTGTCAGCGCTCACGGAACACGGAACACGAAACACCCCATTGCTCAGACAGGCTTTTTAGTCCTTCTAACCGAAAGACTAAAACCAATCAACGCATCCTCTTTCCATGTTAATACGCTAAAAACACGCTTGAGACCTGTCTGTCTCACTACAAACAGGGCTACTAAAACGCCCCAGAAAGCTGTTTTCCTTTATATAGTTAATTGTGAGCCCCTGGATGTGGACTCATTAAGTCACTCTCGGTCAGTTCCCTCATGTTTCTGTTCACTCCAACCCCGGCTGTGGGTATGTCTTCACATGCCACTTTCTGTTTACCATACGCAGCTTGCCTCTGTTTCTTTGTTGGCCTTGAGTTGAACACAAAAGGTATGAATCTAATGAATCTGCCGACAATGTTATGTGGAGACTCCCTGTTTATGGTTAATGTACATCATCTTCTCCTGCTACCGTCAGATTGGAGTAACTTTTGAATCATTGCTGATGCGGCAGATCTAATTTCTGCAAATAATTTCACTGCAATGGTCCGATGGGGCAATACGCAGTCTGCAATCTGTAAGGAACCTATTGCCTCAAAACCCATAGGCTTAAATTTAAATTCTCAGAACAGATTTAAAATGCACTGATGCATGTTGTGTGTTTTTTAACTCCTTTTTGGACCTAACTTTAAACTCAGCCAGGTGTATCGAGAGTGTATGCTTCAGAGAACAGTTTTGACAAACTTTACTAGTGACGTCAACAAGTTTTTCTGATTACAAAAGACACATCTAATGTATACTTCCATCTAATGTCCGAAGGTTAACGCTTTTCTGCGTCTGCTTCTGCTGGGGGCAGATGTGGAGTCTAACTTAGGCCTCGTGACAGATGTGGGGTTTCCCTTCAGTATTCAATAGTGATGTCCATGTTGTACCACCAGAGGGTCCCAACATTCCAAACAGGGGAGGGCAGTTTGGACTTATGACTTGTCATATAGGATAGTTCTACCAAACCACTGCAATCATTTTAGTGGGTGCTAACAAAAATGGTGGCTCATTTTCTGTATTCTTAATTCAAGTATATATTTCCAGTGGACAATAAAGACTTCTAAGATCCCACAGTCTTTTTTTTTGCTTTTGTTCTGCAAACGACGTAAAAGAGGGATACTGAAAAGAAACTAGAGGGTTTTAAGTGCATTCCAGCTGAATCAAGGGGGCATGACAGTAGATTCCCTAGCAGTTCTCAGAGAAAAAAGCCTGTCAGCAAACACAGATTTGGCAGACTTGCATCACCTCCAGGTGAGGAACATCTACAACGTCCCTGTGATTTAGCACAAACTTCTCGAAAAAGAATAGAGGGAATATAAAACTATTTTGTCATTGCAATGGGTTTGGATAATAGGTGATAGCAATTAGAATGATTGATTATTGATTATATCGGAATATTTTAGATCGTGTTCAAATTTTAGTTTTGGGCAGTTTTCTAAAAAAAATTTGACCATAAAAGCCTGCTAGAAAACACATTTAAGTTGTTAAAAAACTTTTTTGTTCATTACTATATATTGCAATGTTATGTTATTTTTTGCAAATCCTTTAAATGTTTTTTTACATTGGGTTTTCTAATAAATCATGAATATGTTTGATTTAATTTCAGTATAAAATGCAATATGGCTGGTTATATCACATTGATGGCATCAACACTTCTGTCCTGTGTACTGTTTATATTCTTATCAAGCAACACAGTAGACGAGTCCGAAGGTAAAATCGCCGTTTCTTACTGTTACATTGCCATTCATATTCTCTGCCTGGAAATACATAAAATGTCTTCAGAGTTTGTTAAATACAATTAGTTAGATAATAAATACTAGGAGGAAGACAAGCTGTGCTTTATGAATGTATTTTTTGAGGTAGTTTAAAGTGTTTTGCTAATATTTTAAACATCATTCTCTTGTGTAGATCTAAATTGATAACAACAGAATTTTAAATATCATAAATTGATATGCCTATTTATGTATTGATTTCAGTAATTTTGTTCATAAACGTTACAGTTATAAATAACATAAGTTACATGTTATCAAATTAGTTTATTAATGTGTGTTTTTTTTTTTAATATGCTTGACAAAATGCAACATTTTGCATAATAAAATTCTGCCTTTTCAGGAAGACTGAAAAGAATTAAAAATTCTTTATTCCACGAAAGTCCCGAGATAGAAGACACACATTTACGCCACACCATGAAAGGGTAAAATAAATAAATAAAATGGAACTAGATTTGGTTACTGTTTCCATTCTGAATGATGCTGAATAAACACTGTTCCCTGTCCTGCTGTTCCCTGAATTCCACATGTGACAGGCAAGGCACACGCCAATCCCCCGTGCAGATGTTTACGTTTCCCCGGCAGAGTGAGCCTGAAACACAAGCGATATCAAGAGCAGCCCAAATGCTGGAGATAAATGCGCACCTCTTAAAGGCCAAGGCAAGCCAGAGACATAAAAGGACTCTCACAGAAGCAGGTAAATAGCCAAGCATTTTGATTCAACAGACAAGTCGTGACCTATAATCGTGCTTGTTTTGACAATACAGCTGAAGCCAAGCAGTCAAAAGGAGTTGGGTGCAGATAGGAGAAAGTTTTCTATTTATAGTGCTTAGGTTCATATACAGTCAGCACTGACACCTCTTTCCATGACTCAACAAATGTTTAACCATTTCAGATAATTTGGTCTCACCCAGGTTCTAGATTTTGAGATACAAAACCAAGAAATGTAGTCGAAACTTCACTCTGCTTCTCAGCTAATTCAGCTGTATAGGTGTCACAGTTTTTCAGATCTTACATAAGTAAATTTTACTTAGTAACTCGCATGAAAAAAATACCATCGACCAGGATTTAGTAGACAACAACCAACAAAAAAAAGGCCGACATCACCACAAATATTAAACAGTTTTCACTGGAGATTGGTTTGTAACCTACCTACTTATTGTTTACAGAGCTTGTTTCCTTAGAAGAATTGGAACTGATTGCAAACCAGTCTGGTTGTCCTCCACCCATGCAGAAAACCACCTGTCCTACAACATGCTTAGCTAGCAAATATCGGGACATTTCTGGAGTCTGTAATAACCGGTATATCTCATCTATACTGTAAACTGTGCATTTCTTATGAAAATTAAAATAATGTGAGGTGAGGTATAGATCCAATAATTAAGGTAAATGTCATTTTAAAACTGTTTAATGGACATTTGTTAGTATAATATATGTTTGTAGTATTGGCAGTTGATTGCACAAATGTATACTATTGCCCTCCTCATTGTATATGTAGAAAACTGTTAAATGTATGTAGGATATAATAGAACAATTAAAAAAATAAAAATAAATAGGGTAAGTGTTTGAAAATATTCATTACATTTCTTTTGAAAAGTGTATGATGTCATTTAATTTGAAAACAAATGGAACGGATCCCTTTTTATATGGAAATGTAGGTTTAACTTCTAAGACCTGTGCAAACAAATATATTTTGGAGGCTGGGATCTGTCAGTGCTACAATTTTAAATTTTTTAAATTTTTAATAAACAAGATCCCTTTGAACCTTTTGTAAAATATATTGATGTTCGAAGCCAGCTGTAAACCCGGCATGACTTTGTGGTCACTTTGTAAGCATGACGAGACTTTCAGAAAGCATTCATGTAGAAGGACTTGTTTACTTTTAACTAAAATGTAGCTACTTTGATAATGCTTTCCTTTTCAGAAATAACCCTCTTTGGGGAGCAGCCAACACAGCCTTGATAAGATGGCTCCCGGCAGAGTACGAAGATGAAAAGAGTCAGCCCAAGGGTTGGAACGCAGGGCATCAGTACAACGGCTTTGCACTTCCTCTGGTGAGAGACCTAGCGTGAGAACCACAAGTGTGTTTCTATGAAGAAAGAAAGAAAGGCTAGAAATAATGAATCCAGCTTTTTTTCTTTTCAAAAATTGTACCTCAGAAAATCTGAGCTTCATGTCAGCTGTTATACTGCAAACTTAGTTTTCTGTTTCTCCATTTTTTTTCTCCAACCATTGTCTTTCAACAGATCCAATTTTAAAAAGTATTATCTAAATACATAAAACAATTTAAACATGATGCACACCATGTCAATTAAATGGAAATGTACTCAGTAACTACGAATACTGACACCCATAAAAGGAAGTCTTCATTGGTTATTACAGTGTAGCGAAATAATAATTTTAAGAAGGAGTCTATAGAGGCCAAGAAATATATACCACAGGGAGGTGTTATCAACCAAAGTCAGTTAAGGATGATTACAATGAAGATTTTTACCAAAAATAATGAGGAACCTCAGCCCGTCCCCCTTCCCCAGCATTGCATCTGCCTTGGGATATATGCAAGGGACAATGTTGTGGCTGCAGATGAGCACTGAGCACAGCTTATTTGAAAGCATTGTCATATGTTTTTGTCATCAAACACGCCACCTGTCAACAAAGAAGCCCTTATGAAAGGACAACTTCTTTAACTGAAAGGAAGGACACGATATCTTAGACGAATACCTAACCACAGTTTTGAGACATTTATTTGATGCAGTCTGAAAAGGATACCTATATTTATATATTTATGGTTGGAGATGGGAGAGAAAAAAATATGACTTGGAAAGGACAGATCCACATTTTATATAAAGGAATGTGTTTTATTAATGGTTTTGAAAAGTGTGGTTTGTTGGTTATGTTTATACATATATACACATACAGGTCCGGGAAGTCAGCAACAAAATTATGCAGGGTTCAAGCAAGAAAGCCTTGGCTGATGAGGCATACTCCCAGATGTTTGTGGACTGGGGCCAGTATGTGGACCATGACATCTCCTTTACTCCTCAAAGTGCAAGCAAAGCTGCTCTTCCAGGTGGACCAAACTGTCTGAGCACTTGTGAGAACATAAATCCCTGTTTTCCCATTAAGGTGAACCATTCTCTCTCGTGTCAGTGTTTTAGATAACTCTCTTACCTTATTTTCTACACTCGGCTATTTTTGGTAACTGTCTGCACTCTGGTACTTGGAAACTGAGTAATAAATTACTGTAAACGGATTGATCTTGTACATTCAGTTGCTGGCTGTGTACATATTTAAATGGTTTCATAAGGAAACCAAAATAGTATATTAATATACAGTAACAGTTGCATTTTTTCCACTGCCCAGGTTCCCACAGCTGACAAACTGTTTGGCACGAAAGGCTGCCTGCCATTTTTACGCTCCTCTCCAGCCTGCATTACCGCCGACTCTGACTTTCTCCGTAAGGAATTCCCACGGGCGCTGCAGCGGCAGCAGATGAACGCCATCACGTCCTTCCTGGACGCCTCCACGGTTTACGGCCACACCCCGGCGCTGCAGAACAAGCTCCGAAACCTGTCCAGCCCCGAGGGGGGCCTTGCGGTCAACGTCGAGTTCACAGACCACGGTCTCCCGTACTTGCCTTTCGTCTCCGGCGGCCCCTCCGCCTGCTATCAGGACCCAGAGGACCCACAGGGGCAGCGGGTGGAGTGTTTCCTGGCTGGAGACAGCCGGGCCAGTGAGGTCCTACCTCTGTCCGCCCTGCACACATTGTGGCTGAGAGAGCACAATCGCATTGCCTCGACCCTTAAGGGGCTCAATCCTCACTGGAGCCCTGAGCAAACCTATCAAGAGGCCCGTAAAATCGTAGGGGCTCTGCACCAGGCAAGTCAACGCGACATACTCAGATGCAGATAAATAGCGGCAGCATTCTGTTGATAGGTTTTGTGAGTCAGTTTATTGGACATTAATGTCCCCTTCATCATTTCAGCTTTCAATGGGAGAAGCATTCAGGATTAAGTGACTATATTCAGTTAGTATAAATTATGTTGTGCATTTTTTCTGCTGAGTTTCTTTCCTAATTACAATAATGCGTTTCTGTCATTCACGGGGTATCATTGTTGTAAGCCATTTAAACAACTTTAACTCTTCTGCTGATTTCCATGTGAAGTGCGTGTGTGTGCGCTTGTTAGACTTCCCCCTTCCATTAAAGGACAGAACTGAGCTCAGGTTTGTTTTTATTTTTACAGCCTATTCTCAAAATTTTCTTACTTTCTGATATCTGTTTTGTCATTCAGATATCTTTGTGAAAGCGGCTCTGTTGAGAAAATCACTGGCCGCAAGTTTCTCATGGCGCTTCCATTTCTAAAACAATACTAGACAAATTAAACATTATATAAACCAAAAGGTGCGCAAAGTCTAAAGCGTAAAAAAATTAAAAAAACGTTAATAAAAGGCCTAACATATGAAAGGAACAAAGATGGTTTGATTTGCTTCGGCAAGGAGTAGAATGAGCTTGGCAGTGATAATTATATAAAATTGTACTTGTGATGTGAACTGAGGAGTTATTCTAAGCCCACCTATATGAAGAATACTTTCAACCATACTTTTATTACAGATCATGTAGATTAATGTAGGCGCAAAACTGTGAGAACAGTTCTTTAGGAATTAAAGGCCTTGGGCTGGGCAACTTAGGTCTATCCTAGTTGAATTGTTGAAATAAAAAGTTCAAAGGATACAGCGGTGTGGTTTCATTGTGGAGTATTCTACTATATATTTTGTGGATGATGTGCTGTGCGTGGAAGTGTATAGTCTTTTCACCTCACATTTCTGCTATTTTAAATATTGAACTATATTAAGTTTATTAAGTTTTAAGTTTTAAGTTTTAAGTATTAAGTGAAATCCTATCATAGTTAAAGCTATTTGGGCTGATTTATTTGTTACACGTAGAATGTCAAAAATAACATGGAAATTATCCTTGTAAAACAGTTTTAAACAGTAAACAGTCAAAGGTCGTTTTATTAACTTGTTTTTTTTACTTGGTTACTTTGAAGGTCATAATGATCAGGGATTATGTTCCAAAACTTCTTGGAGCTGAAGCTTTCGATAAGTACGTCGGGACCTACGAAGGGTACGATTCTACCATGCAGCCGATGGTCTCCAACGTATTCGCAACAGCTGCTTTTCGATTTGGCCACGCCACTATTCCAGCTGTGCTGAGGAGACTCAACGGAAGCTTCCAGGAACACCAGAATTACACTTCTGTCAGCCTGCATCAAACATTCTTCAGTCCGTGGAGGCTTATCAAAGAAGGTACCCTTATCTAATGATTTTAACTTCTTTAAATGGGGAGACGTATATACTAATAAACACTGAAAACATGGAAGCCCAGGTTCATTCCATAACTATAGAGGAGACAAAAGGTTTTCATTTTGTAAGGTTAAGTTCCTCAATATGTTTTCCATTGGAGACAGCTTTAGAAAGCAATTTTGGTCACATGTGATACCCCCACCCTTTGGAGGACTCTACAAGTCAAAATGGTAAAAAATCAAGTCAAAAACCTTCCTTGCATAAAAGGCATATCCATTCTTTTTTTTGGATTATAGGTGTGGAAATGTTTGCAAGGCTTTTGCAACGAGCTGCATACTTTTACGTTCCAGTCATTCTCAATCCCAAAAAGATGTCTAGTTTCGCACTGGATGGTTTGGTGGGGAGTCAAAAATCTATGCAGAAAAATCTTTAATTTGATTTATACTGTACTGTGCGATGTTACAATTGTTTGCCATTGATCATTCCCAGTATCAAGCAAAATGCTTTTCATGAACAGTGCAGGCTTACAAGTATGCAGAAAACCAGGACAGGCTTTAGCTGCAGAAAATAACCAGTCTGCCATCACAAAGAATGAAAGTCACATTGACAGGAAGCCAACTTTGCCAAGGAAAACAGCCATACATTTCCCCTCCATAATCAATAAACCCCAAAACAACGAGAAAGGCTCATTGGGAAAACTGCAGTGTTTGATGACGTTGCAGGGTGCCACAATGATATCCAAAAATCCCTACGTAACAGTTTATTGAGTTGGTACTCATTTTTACAAGAAAATTAAAAATACATCAGCTGTTTTCTATTTGAAAAACTTAAGCATTATTTAAGGTAGAAACAGCCCATGTTGTATCCACGGTACATAAAAAGCTGCAGAATGAAAGTAAAATGAAGATTATTTAATGACCACACTGAAGATGTGAAAGGACATCTAGCTCTAGTGAATCAGTCGACTCTTCATTTTTGTCAAGCCGTTTCACTGCTTTATCCGGCTCCTACTCCCACTTAATGCAGGAGTAAGGGAGTGGCTGCGCCCCAGCCCTTGCCTGACAAGCATGCATTATTCTACAGCATTTCGATTAAGGAGCAGAGCTTAGAATCAGTTGTTTGCAAGTTCAAATCCCAAAGAGGCACTGCTAAGCAATTCATTTTGGATACGGGAATCCATCGACGAAGCAAATAATAAAAGATATTTGTTCCCTTTATACAGATTCTAACTACAGATTTTATATATACATATTTATGGCCTGTGTATATCGTATCCATTTTTAAATAAAAATTGTGCAGAGAGAAGTAAATGGCAACCTAATGATATAGTGAGTGATGAGAGCAGTGGAAAGAGTATATACCAATTATACCACTTTGCACTCTATTATATTTCATATTACACATAAACATTTGTAATGCATTGAGTACAGCTATTTTTTTCCCCCTAATCTCCCCTAAATGCATCCCCAAGTCAATAACCATTTGTACCATCTGTAGTTGGCTGGTTTTTGATTAGTATTACATTGTAATTCTGGCTGACGCCACTGAGATTCGGAAAATAAATCAGGAAATAATTGACTTCTTTAAGAACAGATGCCAAATATGGGGCAAGGGGCCCTGTAATAATACCACTGAGCAGAATTTTAAACACAAGCAGACAAGAGATCCTTTTTTTTTCTTTTAAAAATCATAAAAAGAAAACTTGGCAGTATGAACATTGCAGCATCTTCTACACTAGGCGGACTAGATCCTGTGCTGAGAGGACTCCTGGGAAGCCCAGCTGTGGCAGTGACATCAGACCACTTGATGACGGAGGAGCTGACGGAGAAGCTGGTGGTACTCTCCACACCTGCAAATCTTGATCTGACAGCCCTGAACCTGCAGCGGGGCCGTGACCACGGGCTCCCAGGTCAGTAGCAGCAGCAGGCTGATGTATGAGCATGTATTTGATTTGCCACCGGACTGAGTGGATAGCCATATCTCACACCATGTAACTAAATGCCCATCGAAAGCATTTTCCTGTATGCACTCATGTTAAAGGAAACACTTTTATTATTGAAGCAGTGGATATGGTCAAGGTTTGCCTACAAATAACTTCAACTATAAAAGTAATAAAATTAGATTAGATGTATATTTGTGTTTATACTTTTTAAATAAATTTTATTCATTTGTCATCGGTAATTGTGCTAACACATCTTGACCCATCACTTTAAAACCTGAGACCACCTACAAGAGGGTAAGGAAATAGTAAAATTTGTCCTATCCGACCCAGTTTCCTTCCAGCCACCCACAATTTTACACCCTGTAGAGGTGTAGGAACTGAGAGGTTCTGCACCGAGGGTCAAATCTCACTACAGTTTGAAACAATTTTGCTATGAATCTGAATTTAACGGGAAGTAAAAAAAATGTATGTCAAAATTGATGTTGCTATTGATAAAATGTAACCACCTTAACACAGCTATTGTTTTTCAGGTTACAATGAGTGGAGAGAATTTTGTGGACTTGAAAGAATTCAGACGCAAGCAGATCTCAGCAGAGTTATAAGTGACCAGAGTTTAGTTCAGAAGTTAATGGACACGTACAGACATCCTAGCAACATTGATGTGTGGCTGGGTGGGTTGGTGGAGGATCATTTACCTGGGGCCAGGACAGGTCCACTCTTCGCATGCTTAATTGGAAAACAGATAAAGATGCTTCGAGAAGGAGATAGGTAAGTGCATCTTAAAATGGCATCCTAAAGATGAAATGGCACTACTTGTATGCATGAAAACATCTTAAGTCAATTTTCCTGGTAAGTAATATTTATCTTACATGTTGGAAAAATGTTTGATCTGCTGCCTGTTCTTTACAAAGGTCTCAAATAGATTTAGATTAGACCAGTTCATTGCCACTTCATTTATATGGTACTTTTAAGAAATTATGAACATGTCAAATGTTGCCTATTACCTGTTCTTAATCATTGAAGAATGCTGACATGCTCTTGTGTGCCACACACGGCATGAAAACAGTTGTCTTACATCTACTAGCTGGTCGAAAAGTCATTTGATTATCCACATTTTGAATGATACAAAGGCAAATATGCAGGTGCAACTGGAGGAGCTCTAAAGCGTACACCACCTTCTGTACACCAATTGGGTATTTCCAGTTCAAATGCATGCCCTTTGGGTTAAATGGGGAATGCTTGTCAAGTTTCAGTACTTAATGCACAATGTGCTGCGTGGTTGTGAGGAATTCAGTGCAGCATGCTTGGACTACTTTGTTATCTGTAGTCCCTTATTGGGGAACCATATTAATAATTTAAGTACTGAAGAAAATCAATCCTGTCAGTCCTGCACCTCTTGTCGGCTTGGCCACAGCTTATCTCTTCCAGGCCAGGGAGAGAGGGAGGAAAAAGTTGAGAGAGAAGGAAAAAATATAGTAAGCAACTTATAAGAAAGATCAGGGAGAACATACGAGTTTGTGTTGTGTAACATTTTGAAGTCTCAGCTGAATCACACATACAGATATATTGGCTGGCTTATATATTACCTAGAGTGTAAGTTTGAGACAGTCATTATTATGACTACATGCTTTGTTCAGCATACTGTTACTCTCTCATTATGCAGTTTTTTTCAGCTGTAAAGTCCTACCAATATCTGTATGTGTAATCGTGTGATAACAGCCTTTTCCAGAAAAAACAGTCAGATGAGACTTTTTTGCTGTGTTTTACAGGTTCTGGTGGGAGAAAGATAACGTGTTTACACAGAAACAAAGGGACCAACTCCAAAGGCATTTGCTGTCTCGAGTAATTTGTGGCAACAGTGGAGTGGAAGACGTCCCTCTTGACTCCTTCAGACTGGGAAAATACCCAGAGGACTTTGTGTCCTGTGAAAATGTACCCTCTATGAACCTGAAGGAGTGGCGGGAGGATTCCAGCAAAGGTCAAATATGCATTTGATGTTTTATTTATTGAATCATGTGTCTGTCACTATAGTGATGATATTTCTCTCTAATGGATTTTTGTGATTCATAAATTATGTAGAAAGCTAATTAACAAGTATTCTCTCCTTGCCTGGCTTAAATTTTTAAGAAAAAAATGCTTTCTTACCTTTTTAATTGTGTCGATTAATCAATTGCATTATTTTTTTTAAATTATAGTGCTGATGCCTTGTGGGTCCCCAGCTGAGATCAAACACGGCGATTTTCTGTTTTGTTCAACTTCTGACAAAGTAACAGCTGTGTATTCCTGCCACTATGGTTATCATTTGGAAGGCAGCGAAGAAATTGTATGCACGGAAGATGGCTGGAGCAGCCAACCTCCTGTCTGTATAGGGAAGTGACTCTTGAATGTGGGCTGTCTCTTTGCTTTCCTTCGTAATGGTTGGACTGTCCATGGAGACCTCCAGAATATTATTTTTGGCAGCAATCCTCTTGCTCTGTTGATTCAGGGAATATATGTGTGCACTTCTGGCAGATTTCATGGCTAAAATAAAATGAAATAAAAAGCGATCAAAAATTGCAGAGGTTTTATTTTAGTCAATAAAGGGAAGGATACTTTGTTTGCATTATACTTTTATTTTTTTATAACTTTTACGTATGTTGGTGTTGCAGTTTTTGTCACCTAATCCCTTATTTAGTAAAGCAAAAACCAAGTACTGGAAAATTACAATAGAAGGCATTCTAGCTTGAAGTTACAAGACAATATTGTTGTAACAAAGCCCTTTAAGAGGACGTGTACGATTTTGTTATAATTTGTATCAGTAATGATGTCGTCTATGATGAAAATTTTGCTGATATATCTCATTGCCAATTAGCCAGGAAGTAATGGTCGTAGCGCTCCAATTCTCTCTGTATTTTGTTTGAAATTTACATGCACCCTCACTATTATCATTACGTTCATTGGTTTGACTGCATGTGCTTGATAAAAATAACAAGTAAAAATGCTCCAGATATAGTAACTATAGGAAATCTTTTTTATTAATATTGATAATTGTGAGTCCACATGAGAGCGGTCATGTTAAGTGAACCAAGAGGCTGCATTCCACCCATGATTTTGAAAACTAGCAATGCCTCACTAAACATATACATGGTTTAATTTAGCCTTAAACGTGATGGATGGTATATTTCTTATCATTATCGGTTATTCTTATATTAATTATGGAAATTTTTTTTAAAATGTTCACGTTCAGTCATTTCCATCGCCAATGTAGCTTTATTAATGTTTTTTTAAAATGTAGCCATGCATTCTAAATTTGTTATGGGACAAATTTGATGCATATATCTTTTTTCCTGACAAAATTTTTTTGCAGCCCAGAGACGTCTTTTGACAATGAAAAATCAAATAGAGACAGTAACTATGCCTGACCTTCAGAAGTCTGCTTCTGCTATGGATCCATCTCCAGTTTTTATTTAATCTACGACAGTAGCCTCGTTCTGTAATAAGCTGCAGGTGGACTGGCTTGGTCTCTGATAATATCTCAGAGAAGAAATTGAAGCAGGAAATGGATGCTGCAGCAAAGTCTGTGCTTCAGGGTACAGAGGGCACACACATGCTGCGTTGCCCCAGACTCAAGTCTCACAAAACGGCTCTTTTCTTCTGTGAAATTGCCTTGGAATTCTCCAGAGAAGTGCAGCAAATCAGTTCTTTAAATAAGAACTCCCAACGTACGGCAATAGTACTGCAGAGCATGTGGGTTCAAAACCTGCTTATATTTTCAAAAAATCTATAACAAAAGAATATGTCAGTATAATGCATACTTGGGCTCTTCATATCGTGTTTCGAAGCAACATGTAAAGCCCAGATTGGTTGTTCATGAATTGACTTATTTTAAGCAGGTCAATTCTGCTACATCAGCTCATGTGGCAATACATGAGTAACACTGTGAAGTTACTCTGTTTAATATTATAAATACTTATTTCATACTAATATTACATATATTTTTGCCACGTCAGCCTTCTTTTTAAGCTTTCTGGTCTTCCCGTGCGTAATATTTGTTCATCTTCTTAACCATGTCAATGGCATTTACAATAGATTACTACAGTTATAGATTACTAGAGTAGCGTCGCCACAATAAAATACATACAGCAAACCAGGATCTAATGTTCCGTCGTGGGAACCATGAAAGCCGCCAATTAGGCGATGAAACAGCAGTTAAACAGTGTATAAACCCATTAGCAGTTTCACTCATCCATAGTATACTGAATCAAAAAGCAGAACTAAACATATCAAATTTCCCAAAAAATAAATAATAATAATAATAATAATAATAATATATATTAAAATCTTCTACCTGTATTTTCTGGACACAGGCTCTTACCTTTGAAACATCATTATCATTCCAGCTGATTCCAGCTGTCTTGGTTAATCCAACACTCAGCCTACTCACACACAATGCGGTGCTGATGTCAAGTTCCATTTAAAAGCTAGCGGAGGTCCACTCGTATGCTCAGTGAAGTTCCCTTTAAAAGCTAGCGAAGTCCACTTGTACGCTCAGTAAAGTTCCCTTTAAAAGCTAGCGGAGGTCCACTTGTACGCTCAGCAGTCTTCTCTGTTAGCAGTAGCAGTCTCTCCCCAATCACCAGGTAAGGCCTGGACGGCTGCGCTGCAGATATGGTCTGAAAAGTGCCCTCTGCCAGCTTTACTCCATATGCGTCAACATAAGACACAACCATACAACACAGACAAAAACACATAAAAAAGAATCTACTTCATAATTTTATTTAAAGAACAAACGCGAATAATCTCTATATAATGGAACCATCAAAATGACTATCAACTGCTGTACCTACTGGAAAACAACCACCAGCTTACTTCCCTATCGACCTCTGTCTGTCCAGACTATTTAAAATCCCAGTTTACCTGCTACAGCTGGGGTGAATTGCACAATCATACACTGAGCTGCTCCAGCTGAGGCCAATGCCGCAATTCAGGACAGAAAAAAAAAGCCCACGCTTTCAATCCATTCTTGACATTATTGTTAGCCCTTTGCTTCCATGCAGCTCACAACATTAATACACTGCTGTCAGTATTTGCTGTTGGAAGCTGGTGGGAAGGATATTTTTTACTTTTTAAAAATCTGTGCAAAGTGAAAAGAGTAACTGTAGAAAAGGTAACCTTCCTCCACCTTTTCAGTATAGTACTCAAGGCTCTCTAGCTGTTCATGGCAGCTCCATCTAATTTGATGAATTCATGGCAAGCTGTGCGCCACGAAGACATATTTGCATGAATACATATTTATACAACTTCCACTTGAATTTTTTTTCTGCCATTTTATTGCTGCTGCTCAATTCCGAAACTCTCCATTTAGAAGTGTCAACATAGTATGGCAACACTGAAAAAAATGGCTGCGTCTTTTTGCTCCTTCAACAAAATTCCACGCTTGCTGGCTTTTGGATCAGTGAGAGATGCTAATCAGCTGATTTAATACCACAGTTCCCGCAAAAGTTCTTCGACCAACTAATTTTGTTGCGTTAAAGCTTCATGAAACCATAGCGCGCGTCCGTCTGTCGGGCAAGACGGGGCTGATGAGGGACACGTCCCCAGGTACCTGTGGGAGATAACTGAATCGTCGACGCCATGTTAAAGGTGTGTTTTGGCTCTCAGTGGGTCCCAGCTGTGTGTGAGGGAGCAGAAAGCTGCAGTCACAAACCAAAAACACAGCCGTGGCATTGCTGGGGAATCGTGGCGTGTTTTTGTTTTATTCATTTTGTTGCCCCTCTCATGGGAGGTAATTTAATTTAGCTTTTTCTTTGGTCTGTTGTTTTAATTTATTGTTCTGGCAGGAAATCTGTGAGGGGGAACTGCAAACTGTTCAAATACAATACCCACCCTGCTCCATATCTACAGCTGGCTCCCCAACCCCCTATTGCAGTCCACTCTGCCAGCCCTGGCCCAGTCATGATCCTGGCTGTGGGAGGACTTTCTGCACACACAGAAATAAGAAAAATTTAAAAGTGAGTCACATTGCGCTAAGTATACTAAGTAAGCTCACTTATAGACACCTGCCCCAGCATGTAGCAACCCCAGCCAAACCAGGTAACAGGTAAAATGTAAGACAAGAGACATGTAACACACTCGGCTACACTGGTGCCAAGGGGACTGGTCCGCCTGCAGCTCCCAGGCCCGTCCGACTGCTGGGCTCCATCTGCTTTGAAATCGGGGAGGTGTGGGGGCCTTAACCCACAGCCAGACTGAGTACTGCCCCCGCACATGGAATCGGGTGATCTATACTGCCCTGTAAACAGTAGCAGAAATCCGCCCCCGAGTGTTTCAGATCTTCCCTAAAGGCAATAGACCCTCACCTAAACACAGCACGCATCTCCCAAAACCAAAAAAAGACATTAAAAAAAGAACAAACAAGTGGAAAAGACCTTACTACCAGTGGTCCTCCGCCTGCTCTCCCCTTGCCCACTTTGGACCTTAGGCACACTGGACGCTTTTAGGCTTATTGCTGCCACCCACAGGACTAGACACCTCACAGCTCCTACAACAGTAAAGGAAGTTGCTAAACACTAAACGCTAAACCTGTCAGAGAAATGTAAACGTATACAAAGACATTTAACTGGGGATAATGGACAAATATTGTTTTCAAAAGAGCAGACATCCAGAGGTAATAAGAATTGGGAATTTTTTTTATATTAATAGGAATTTCATCCCATTACATTACCACAGTTTCAGAGTATAAATGTCAAGGTCTAAGGATGAACAAATTAACAGTTGATGAGAGAGGGGAAAAAGAAAGAAAATATGAAAGGAAAAGAAAGAAATATGAGCAGCAATACACCACCAATTATAGGAATCCTCAATGGTATAGTTGTGATGAGAGGAGGGATTTAAGCAGGCAAACTAAGCAGCAGAATTGTATGTTCTATGAAAAAGAAAAAGGGGGACATTTTTTTTTACATCCTACTTGTAGCAGTCAAGGTAAGAAATTAAATCAGGGCCAGGAGTTATGTAAAAGATTTCACTTATTATTTTAATTAGACAACCTGGCCAGTAAAAAAAATAACAAAAAGGTAGGGGTGTAAAATGACATGTATGTCTTTTGTGCTTAACTGTGCCTAATTGCATTTTGCAGCTAAAAAGAGCGCTGCTAGCCAAATGCTGAAAGGAGACTAGCTTACCAGCATCAAAAACCCACGGAAGGGAGAAACGACTGATGGCATGCCAGAGAAAAGCCGTACGGCAAATATGAATAAATTAATTAAATAAGTCGCAGCCATAAAAAACAGTTTCCAACTAGGTGACAGGAACAAAATCATGAAAGGCTGAGATTAAAGCAGAGAATTCTGGGATTCTCTGAGAGGTTTAATGCAAAGCCGGTTCAAAAGTAGAGGGGAACGTATCAAATAAAGGGGATGCGTTAAAAATGAAAATACCAACAATGAAATGATATTGATATACAATGAATATAAAGTATATCGGCAGACTGACAAGATGCAAAGTTACAAAGCTGGGTTGTAGTGGACTGAAACAGATGGAAACGAAAGATTTGAAGTGGTGAGTATATAGAGAGGAGAGGAGGGAGTGATGAGCCGCTTTGCTTTGGCTCTCTCATTACGTGTTAAGAAGACCTGGGATAGCCAAGGGGCAGGAGCTAAAAAGCTAAAGAAAGATTTTAGATGCCAAAGGGTTAGCTGAGGGAAGGCCAACATTGAAGTGCTAAAGAAAAGGCAGAGAAGAAAGCTAAGAAGGAAAAAAATCTTTTTTTCAAATCTTTTTAATCTTTTTCTGACACAATATCCTCTTCCTTTGTATCATAATTAAAAAATCTACGCTATGAAATCTTTTCAGCACATTCCCATTGTAATAATGTGCGATGTCAAATAAATATTTGGTTGATTAATTGACTGGGGACTGAAGAAAAACAGCCTTCATCTGTGATTTTTGAGAAAAACTGATAAATCCTTGACGATATTTGATTGCATGCTACAACAGCTGCTATGAATTATTTCGGAGGTTCAACACCGTTAGAACATCAGAACTAGAATATAAAAATTTCAGGGCAATCTTATCTGATAGCCTTCTCAAGCTTGTATAGTATTTTTGAGCAAATATTTCGATCTGCTGTCCAGCAGGGATTAAGTGCTGTTTTTCCCCCACTATGCTTTGCAATAATGTTGGTCAAAAGGCACATTTTATTATTAGAAATCTAAACCCCACAAATGGGAAAAGTCCAACCTGAGCGTACCTAAGCAGAATGCATTGTAAATGACCCTCCACTCATCTGTAAATTGTTTACATGATAAAAAGCTATATTCATCCCATCCTATTTCCCTTCAGTTTCCAGATTGGCCCAGTGATGGACTACTCCTGGTAGTTGCCCATCGATCTCAACATTCAATCTCCTCTCAGTCACAGATATGTCAACGCAACTTCATTCCCACAAGTCCACTACCTGTCCTTAAAACCTGGTCCCTTGGGCCCTTCTTCAGGCAGCCGCCCCAGTAATCCTGCCATTCATTCCTGCCACTTATTTCACTTATGCCCTTCAGTCTATCTTCAATTATTATTCTTGATCTCCAGGACTGCTCTCAGCTGGTTATTTTCTTATCTATATGACTGTTCTTATAGGGTTCACATTTCATCATCAAAACCCCTGCAGACAGGTGTCCCTCAGCATTCGGTCCTGGGTCCGATCTCTTGGGATCTGGGACCAGACCTTTCGGGCCCTCAAAATGACGCACAACTTTTTTGTGTCATTGTCATGTTGACTGCACTTTTCCTCCTTCTGATTTAGGCATCTGAGCACATCTCTGCTTCTGTAGCAAACATTTCCTCTTGAACGTCCACACATCTACTCAAGCTCAACCTCTTGACGTCTGACCTGCTGTTCTCCCAATTTATTGCATAATAAATCTCATAAATCCCAAATTTTATTCTTTACTGGATAAATTAATTGTCAAAAGAGATGTTTGTGATGCGTTAGAATGTCTAGGTTCAACTCTCAGCCATCCACCCGTGGTAACCCAAAATGAAGGACCAATCTTTTTAGAAGCCATGAAAATTGTCATGTCCGCGTAAATAAAGCAAAGGGGAGATATATGGTGAAGAATAGAAAATGATAGGTTAACTTGGCACAGGGGGCTGCAATT
Organism: Hiodon tergisus; assembly: GCA_025775045.1. Classification (NCBI taxonomy): domain Eukaryota; kingdom Metazoa; phylum Chordata; class Actinopteri; order Hiodontiformes; family Hiodontidae; genus Hiodon; species Hiodon tergisus. Next base: position 45,579 of record JAOVYW010003982.1, on the reverse strand, counting down.
GGGATGGATGCAGTGATTCGACCTGGAGGGACACGTAACAACACAAAAATCAATGTTTAAAATAGAATAAAAAGCAAGACATTTAACCAAAAGCTATCAAAGTGGAATCATTCCGTTCCTTGGAAACAAAGACAACGTAATCTCAGACAGTTCATGTTGTTGTTTATACTGCAGTTCATCAGCAGGTAATTTATATCACTGACATGCATCACAAAAGCTGTTTCCTGCACTGCTGTGACCACATTAATTGCCTGTGGTGCTGAAAATCCCAAGCTATGTGTGCAAAGGTCAGCCCTGCTATGCAGCAGCCACAGAGATCTATTGTGATTGGAAATTGTCGGGACAAACTCATCTCACTCTTTACCACCTTTCATCTAATCCATGCACTGAAAAGATAATTGTGTCGGTGGAACACAAAACTGACTCTTCCTTAGCCCCCATAGCTGACTCGATGGCTAGGGTGGCTGACAGACCTTCGTAGCACAAAATTATAGTTGTCGGGTTCATAGTGTTAATGACGATGTTTTATCTATAAAAAAAATGGTGTTTATATACTGACTGTGTGCATTGTGAGCATCAAACATGAAACTCCAAATAATCTCCACTCCCGATTGCATAACCGGCACATACAAGGGTTGGGAGGATGTGCATTTTATTACATTCTCTATTCCTGGTTAACTCAAAGTTAAATGTACACATTTACTGGCAAACAGAAAAATGTGATTTAAAAGGGCATACTGATCTGGCAGGGACTTAAGAGCTTGGGAAAATATGAAGTGCCTTGGTACATGTGAAAATAATAAATATATAAATATAGAGTAAAAATAATAAATAATAAAAAATACACTTTCAGCATCAGTCAGAAGTATTGATCAAAAACACTGTAGGATTTTAGAATCAGAGTAAAGCCGGGCTTTACCCTCTATCAGTTTCCAGTCTTCACTGTTAACCTGAGGCAAAAGTTCCGCTGAGTTAATCTGAAGTAGAGCAAATGAAAATAGTATTGGTAAAGCATACCAGTTGCAACCAGTAATGGTAGAAATAAAGTCTGATTTACTGAGTTTCATTTATACTTGCTTTATGCTTTTAGATTGTTAAAAAAAAATAAACATGTAGCCTAATAAAAGCAAATGTAATAAAATATAATACCTTAAAAAACACTTAATAGTTACCATTATATTGTATGCAATTAACCAAAAAAGAATTTTAGGAACGTTTGTATTTGTCCTCACTGTAAGTTTGTAGAATGTCACAAAGGTTTTCACTGCAAACTATGGCTTACAGGCATACTTCTTAGTTTCGTTGGCATTGGTGTTGGCACTGGAGTTCTCTCTCAGTGCATTCGTAGGCAGCACAAGAACTATATAGCAGATAAAACAACTCTGCTTCGTAATATTCTACATATTGTTCACTGCCTATTAAATCAGCGACGACAAAAAGCACATTCACTTCATATTAGCTTACTCATTATGGTAATTTAAAACAACTGATTTATAAATGGCCCCTTAATATTTGGATATGCGAAGCAGCTACAGACAATGCATTATAGACTGCCTTGTTGGCAGTTTATACTGTTTTCTGTGATGGGTAAGAAGTTCTTCGAATAAAGGATCTCAGGAAAATACAAAAGCAAAGAAATACAACCTGATAATCGCACTGTAAACTGACAGGAAAGAAATGCCAAATATATGTATATAATTATTTACTAGTTGTCTGGAATATATTGGATATACTGGAATTTCAGCAAATAAAAGTGCTTTAACCCATGTCAGGATGATACCATTTTAAATTCTGTTCATTCTTTAACTATATGTGTTCCTTTAAACATCACTGTAGTAGTTGTTGCAAAAATAATATGGTCCGACACTTAACATGGTCTGTACACTAAAAATTCCTGGTTACATTAGAAATCCAATTTTGGCTTGAACCTAAGAATAGCAGAGTAATTATCTTAATAAGTACGTGTGTGCATAGCTTGAATAGTCATGAATAGTCCAACCCTATCATTATAATCACTTTTATAATCACTCAAATAACATGCCAGCTGACACAAAGGGTTTATGTAACAGCAAAGCTTAAAAAATAATATATCAAATGGATATTGTATATTATCATCTGCCATAATGAAAATGTCATGATTTAAAATTCAGCATATGCATAATGAAAACTTTTCTGTACTCACAATTAGATCTGCCTAGCTATCTGACAATACTACCTGATGTTACATTTGACTCGTTTTATGTGACAAAATAAGCTTACATAGAAAAACTTCAGACATAGTAATTTTGTCAACATACAGATATGGTCACTAACAACATATAGGCACGAACCATATTATATATATACATCGCATAAGCTGTATTTACAGTATAACTATGGCCAGAATTGAATGTTCTTATTGGGGAGACTGTAGATATGTAGATTATGAGTTATCATGCCAATAGAAATATTAGTATAGGGGATCGAAACATGAAAGGCATATCAGTCGACCTGGAAAAAAAACGTTGGCCGAAAATACAAACATAGTTACTGGCCGAGCACACAAGAAAAGCAATCCAAATAAAATATTTATTTGGGATCAAGGAAAATAGCAATTAAATGGCTTTTACCAGACAAGCTACAAACTACAAGCTAAAGACATGTTTTTTTACTCTGATCTGTGCTGAGTGCACATAGAAAAATGGCAGAAGCCAAAGTCTCAGTGAAACATCATGTTAGTGTTTAGCAGCTTTATACAGAAGGCTACCAATGAACCTTTTCTGCTCTATATAGTCCCGGAATTGGCCTAGCTTCCATTTTATGAATACAGGTAATGTTGTGGGTTCCCAATTAAATACAGAAAATCGTCTTATTCTAATCTCTTATTCCCAACACTGCTGACCACAAACCTGTTAATTCAAACCCTACAAAATAACTTGCCACTCACTGCTTGGAATAAAATAAAAATCCTTGAAAATTCTAAGCTTTTTTCCCTCTTTTACTTACCAGCCTTCAAAAGGGATTGATTCCATAAATATTAGCCACAGTTAAATATGATAATTCTGAAGGTTTACATGTAAATTATTTTGGAACTGAGTGCCATATTTATGCTTATGTTTATTTTGCTTAATTTGTATTGTATATTATCTGCTTTGTGGCACTAGTCTGTATACCTTCTTGTAGTACTTCTGCTACTACTGCTATTGCACGTGAACCCCTAAATTACGGCACTTTTGTATGTCACTCTGGATAAGAGTGTCTGCTGAAATGTAATGTAATTATGACAACTTCATATGGTAAATCAGTTATTGTATTAACTGATTGTAAATTAAATTATAATTTAAAAAAAACTTGTGCTTGAGACTGATTTGGATCCAAAATCAAAGCCTCAAATTAATCAAAGCTCTCAAATTAATGCTATCTGGAACAACAAAATATCTGTGGTATTTCTCACTTCTAGTTTGGGTTATTGAACAGCAGAGAAAAGATATGGAATACATTGATTAATATTCTATAGAAGAAACTGCTGGCAGAGTAAGGAAAGTTGAAGCATGGCTATGAGAAAATTAGCAGGACAAGAGAGTGAGGGTGGAACTGAGATGAAAAGAATTTTAAGCATAAATGTCTGCATCAGTAGTGTCACGGAGACTGACTTTCAGAGTGTGCGAGAAAGGGCTCTGAAAATGTAAATGTTGTTAAACAACTAAGAAAGGAACTGGAACATTCTTAATTGGTATTTTCAACAACTATTTAGTAACGTGCAGTGAAACAAATAACGACTGTCACGTCAGGCTTGTGCAAAGCCTAGTGCTCCGCACGTAAGCACAAAGCAAACCTGATCACAACTGGGTCAACCATATAGGAGAGTGAGGAAATGTGTCCAGCGTGTATGTTATTAAATAAAATAGAATGATAAAGAACAGCCACAGTGAACACAGCCTGGTGATTGATATGGATTAAGTCAGACTGCTCTGGATGACAAGAGGGTGTTCATATTGCAATCCACAGAAGGCTCAGAGCCTGCTTCAGTTCATCATAAATTGTAAGATGTGCATGATGCAAGAGACACAAATCTATCGACGGTCTTGCATGGCAGATTTAAAATGGTTCTTCCCTTAGTGGATGGTAAGTAGTCTGCAATAATGGCAGTCTGGTATATAGTCACCTACACCAGCCTGTCTGATTTGAAACCCCTTCAACTTGGGCACCATGTGACCAGTTTACCAGGTTCAAGTCCACCCACCAACCTGACAGAACATACCAAGGCTTAATTTTCTGCTTATTATTGCTTGCTACATTAGACAAATATTTATGTCTCAGCTTCTACATTCCAGCATGGCCAGCCCCTGGTTATGGTTTAGGGAGGGCCTCAACAGCCAGTGGTGTCCCGTCCTCTATACACCCCACAGCACTTCGGACTGTTCTGTAAAATAAGAACGCAGAATTGAAAGGTAAGTCATTTATAGAACATAATGAGGAGGGAAGAACCGCTAGGCCACTTTGTAAGCAAAAATAAGTAGTTATTATCACAATCACAATATTTTCACAATCCACACTGCTGATAGTTGCTCAATTATGTACCATTCAGAATTTCATTTTTGAAATGTATATTCTCATATTCTCGTACACATGGCAGTCACTGAAAGCGTCATCAATACAACTCAAGTGTCAAGCGCTCTAAATACAATTAACATCGTGAAGATCTCTGTAAGGGGGGGGGGGGTGGTTTAAACTGGGAGGTCCATTACGGCTGTCCTCCTGCTGAAGTAAATTTGTGGCATCACAATCTCTAATTCTACCAGCAGCCAAAGTTTAAGTCAGTGTGATTTGCAGTTTCCTGAGAAGACAAATTAAAATCCTACACTATGTATATTTTAGGGTTAAAGTTCAGCTGCATGAAGTTTCCAACGATGATATGAAAATAAGATAATTTTGAGGGTCCAATATTATATTTCAGATCTAGCAATGCTGGCCCCTATGTAGCTGTAGCTAGGCAAGTGCTGTTGTGTCCCTGTTGCGGTTTGAATAGGGAAGGCACTACATCGTTAAAGTAAAAAGTATGTCTAGAATGCCACATTATTTTTCCAAACTACCTTAATGTTTGGTCGTGGTAACCTTAGCTAAATGTTCAACGTTGTGGGAATATCGAGCTAGGTTAAAAGTTACAGTAATAGTTAATAGCTAATAGTTAATAGCTACTTGTAATAGTTTACACCATTTCACCTGCACATTTATTGCTTAATAATGTCTAATTGCAGGCAGATGACACACTAATGTTAGACATAAAATGTAGCTTTTGATGCTGTCATTTAGTTCAAAATGTGACTACTGCAAAAACATATTTTTCGACTGCTTACCCAATGCTGTAATATACTCAATGTTTATACAATATCACAAACTTAAAAATTACAAGTGTAACTGGATGTGGGACAAACATTAAAAACTGCAGTTGGAGGTTTGAGATTGATGAACCATCAATATCTGCATAGATATGTTGAGCCTGCTAACCATCAATCAACAAATCGTGAGTAGATATTAATTTGAGCTACGATTAAGACATCACATTGGCAAATCTACATCATACAGTCAAATAATTACGTGAAATGGCAATTAACGTGATCCATAAAAATTTGATAAAATTAAAAAGATTCAATGAAAACAATCAATGACACTTTTGATTGAATTAATGGATACAGGTCTATTCAGATATTTACTAACAATGTAGAAATGCATGAAATCACATGACTCATTAAAAAACATGACATATAAAAAATAAAATAAAAATCTCATGCACGTTTGATGAAATCCATAGCCATAGATATACTTAATCAATTTCAATACTTGTTGTTAACCAGGATCAAGTTAAAACAAGCAAATTTAACATCAAATCATCATGGGTAGTAAAGACTAAATTAAATGTACAAGAACGACATATTTTGAACCCAAGAATAGGGCCAATTTATTCTCATAATAAAAACCAAAACTACATAGACATATACTACCTTACTTCCAATTTTATTATAGCAAACTATTCAATAATTTAATTCAGTAGAAGGATTACAAATTTTTAGTACTCATTCAAACACAACCCAGGTCAAACTCAGTAGTGTAGTTGTATTAAAAGTGCGCATAATGTTTTGAAATAATTTCATACAACAACATATTTCATAAGTGCATTACAATCCACGTAACACATGGCAATCACATTGAAAGGCACAGGACTTCACTTCATTGAGAACCAGTAAAAAAAACACACAATTTTGGTTATTTAAATGTAATTAAAAATAATAATAATAATAATAATGTTTCTCATTATGTAAATCATTAAAGTAATATTCTGGCCTGAAAAAAAAAAACATTACAAAAAAACCAAAAACCTGTTAGTACTATTTTGAGAAAGATAGTTTACTGCAGTACTGTATATGTTTTATATGTAGTTGCCTCAAAACAGTCTCACAGTCTTGAAAAGGATTAAAAGTATGCTATTACACATCAAATTCATGCCAACTTAAAGTAAACAATATTTACAAAAATCACCTATCAATCTATCATTATAAGTCAGGGGTGGGAAATCAAGACGTATTGCCGACACAGCTGCAGTCAACCACCAGGATTCTCCAGCTCTGCTATAAGTACAAATGTAACACATACATGTTATACTATGAGTCAGCTTTTCAGGTTGTGGAATTTCCAGGCTCCATTTAATGCTGTAGAATTGTATTTTATTTGCCTGACTCCAGAACTGACTTGACCAGATGTGGGCAAACCTAGTCCTTGAGGGTCACTTGTTGTACCACTAATCATTGTTCTATGCCTCGTAACCATTTAGTTATAGTCAACATTTAAACACGTATAAACACTGGGGTCATGGATCTTTCACAAATTATTTACTTTAAATGTGTTGGTGTTTTAATGGTTTAGTTATGCAATTCGTTTTATATTTGGGACTGAGAGGATATTTTGACTGTGTGACATCCGCTATGGAATCAAGCTACAGTACTTAAGTTGAAGTTTTAAGGCATAGATGCTATATAACTAGTTTCCTTTGTGAACTCAAAGTGACAAAGCAAGGGAATCCAGCAATAAACTTGCAGAGAACAGTTGATACTGTAGGGTGCAAAGCCACAAACAGCAGAAATCACCTGTACAAAAAAATGATTAAAGTAATTAAATTAAAGTATTTTTTGTTTAGCAATCTTGATTATTAACCTGAGCAGTCAATCATGTTGGCTTTTCTCTTAATTTCGACCAGTAATAATGATATGAAAATTACAGAAAAAAAATTACACAGGTATGTTTATTATAAACCGACAGCTAATTTTCGGTCTAGAGAAGTGTTTCATTGACAGCTGACTGATTTTTGTTTGTTTTGTGATGGTCAATAATTCTTGAAATGATTAATTTAGCACACAAAAATTGTAAAAGAATTGTACACCAAGACAGACCTACTACTAGCTTTTTGATTTCTAAAAGAAAAAAATCTAAATAAATAAATAACTTTCTCAAGATAATGTGTGTGTGTGTGTGTGTGTGTGTGTGTGTGTGTGTGTATATATATATATATATATATATACACATATATATATACACATATATACACACACATACTTTGATTATACAACAGTTTTTGTCAAATTGAGCATAATAACAATTACTTCAGTTTATTTTCAATTGTGTTGTTTTTCGGTTCTTTAGAAAAAAAACAGACGTCACAAATATGTTTAAAAAACTACGCTAGCACGATAATACATATTACTTTCTCGTGGATCCCTGAAACTGTAATAAACCACAATACTCCACAGCTGTAGTGGCAACGGAAACTTTAGAATAATCATGTTGCACGCAATAATAAAAATAAAACTTACAAAACAATTATATATATATTTTTTTTTCTTTTTAAATATCAGAAAAAGCAATTAACAATAAATATTATACCAGCAGCACATTTCTAACAAACCGATAAGCCAGCAGTGCTTGCAGACAAAAGCAAACTGTGTTTTTAGTGCAAACATTACAGATTGGTTGTTGTGTTGTGTTGCGTTGCGTTGCGTTGCGTTGCATACACCTGGATAAAAAGGATGCCACAGGCTTGTTTGTCGGCGGTGGGGGGAAACCGGAAGTAAAATTTGCTTGGTCTGGCACTGGAAAGGACCCTAAGCAGTACGTGGCTTTATCAATAAAACGCCATTCAACAATCAGCCTATTGAATATAATCACTAGCTTACTAATATTTGCAATTCTATGAGAAGATACGGAATGATAGTAATGATAAATACAGTCATCACAATATCAAAAAGTAATTTCTTATCACACACATGAATAAAAAATAAAATAAAAACTGGCACCATGACCCACAGAATAAATTAAAAAATCAGTAGAACTGGACCACATTTGTCAATACTGGTTACTGTCACTACAGTTAAAACAATATAAAAAAGTTCCTTTCTGTGACATGGTGTGTAAGTCTGCAAATTGTCCTGCTCTAACACCAATAGGTGTACTTTCCACTTCAGGTGGACTGAGGAAACAGTATAGGAAGAAAAAAATAGTAAGATTAACCCAACGTGCAGCAAAGTTGTCTAGAAAGTTGTAGGCATTTCAGACTCTCTTTCTGTGCCTTCCTCTTCAATTTCATCCTCGGACTGGTTGGCCTTGTGGCTGACTTTTTCCGATATTGTAGACACAGGGAGGGAGCTGTGGTCGCCATCCTCGCTCAGCTTCCCTTTAGTTGTATCCTGCACAAACTCCTGGATCTCCACTGGGAGCCGGTGAAACTTGTCCTGGTATTCCTGGTCCAGCTCGATTTGCTGCTGCAATTATAACCCGCAGAGTTAACCACAGGAACAAGGAAACGTGAATAGGAAAGGATTATCGATGGGATACACTTATGTCAATCCCAAAACTCTAGAGAAAGTTTGGAAAAATGTTGCCTGAAAATTAAACCAATGTAACAGAGAAAGGGAAGACTTTGGAATTTGGGAACAACGTTTGGGCCAGTAGCAATTTTCTGGGTGGGCTGGTTAGCTTGAACCGAACGCTGGGACCTCAACAACCAGGTAAGTTGGATGGTGTTGGAACAGCAACAGAGATAAAGTTTTCAGGACAGTCAATGTTGCAGTCGAATTTCGAGCGTGCCTCCCCCAATTACCATTCATGTAATTTGGCGATTTTTGCATAGTGCTTTTTCACATTTCTTACAAATTACCTTAAATATATAAATAAATAATATTTTTGTCGAGGGATTAAACAATCCAACATTACCGAAAAGTACAGATAAAATCAAAATCCAAATTTAGTTTTAATTCTGTAACAGAAATAAAAAGCATTTTGAATGTACTTTATTTTGTGTTATTTAACCCAGCACTAGTTTTTAATTAAATAAACGCTGCCTCTGCCATAATCTGAAGAACTAAATCCACTCCTGACCATGATTTTCTTCGGATTCTAGAATATGAATCATCTATGAGCCTGAGGTAGAAGGCCAGGTTGATTTTAGAGAAGTAAAAAGTATTTGGTGCTAGCTTTACGGGTATTTAAGTAACCTAGAACTCAGAGAAGCTGCACAAGCATAACATTTTGGATAGGAAATATCCCCATTTGCATATTGAACTAATTTAACGTAATACACGGATAAGTTAACGTCATAGAAGGAAAAAAGTGATATGGCATATGTGTGCGTGAATTTCCAGGAGCTGTATCGAGACAGGCCAAAACAGACATGTGCAAATTAAAAACTGTTCAAGACTGTTTAATCACTGTTCAGGACCATTGACAGGGCTAGGCTGTGATTACACAATGCAGGCCATACCTGTTCAGGATCATGGACAGGGCTAGGCCGTAATTAGACTGCCCAGTCCATACCTTTTCAGGACCATGGACAGGGCTAGGCAGTGATTACACAACACAGTCTATACCAATTCAGTCCCATGGACAGGGCTAGGCCGCGATTACACAATGCAGTCCATACCTGTTCAGGACCATGGACAGGGCTAGGCCGTAATTACACTGCCCAGTCCACACCTGTTCAGGACCATGGAGGGAGGCGTTAATGTGCTGGAGCAGCTAGTTAAATGTATGCAGTTGCATTGGATTATTTTTTTATTTTTTTACATTGCTTAAGTGTAAAGAGAGTAAAGAAAAACTAATCATTATTCTTCCTTACTCAACTCAACATGAGTAATGCAAAAAAAAAACTGAGCATGCATTCAGTTTGGAACAGAACATGCAACTAACATTAGAAGACATAAGCTCAAATGGTAGAAAGTCTTAAAGTCCTCTGACTGCAAAGCCCTTCTTCTTCATTTCTAAATGATTGATGCTATATATTTAATCAGGACATGCCACTCAGGTTAAATAATTTGGCTAGCACTTTCAGGACATGAGTCTGCTCTAACATTACTCTCCAAAGCACAGATTCACATTAACATTCATTAAATTCTGTTTATCATCATCACTTAATTGTTCCATGTTTATTTCAATGTAATTACCAGATGATATCTCATGGGCGAACTATATATATAAAAAATTAATTAATTATGTCACTGGTGAAAAGCTTAGCTTGAGAAAAAGAACCAAATGTGTGTCACTGTGAAATCCAAAAGAATAGCAAGAAGTCATCTGGAGCAGGGAGGTTTCAACTCAAAACGAGAACTCTGAATGCTTGTTTGGCCCTGCCTGTAAAGCCATTGCATTTTCGATAGAGATTACATCCGAACAAAACACACACACACAAAAAAATGGCTTTCAGTTGTAACTTCACATTGAATTTAGAGTTTTAGGCACAGATTAAAACACACCCATTTTAGATTATAGGACCTAATGAACTTTGCAGTCGTCATTTCATAATTCATTTGTGTTTTATATCAGTTTTAATTTCAACTGAGATCGTAACTGTTGTTTCACAGGGATTGTGCTCTTCGAGCCCTTGGACTTAAGTATAGCAGATGAATAATCCTCCTGGGTAGGGAGGATTACGCCTCTGGCCAGGGAGACCGGTCCAATAGCGCCCCTTTGGGCAAGTGTGATGGCACGCCTACAGGCTAGGGCAGCTGGCAAGCCAGTTCCCCTTCTGGGAAGGACAGTGAGTTTGATAGTGCCAATAGCTCCATTGTTTAAGATAAGTATAACTAGTTTAACAGACGTATGGAAAACACACAGCAAAAATAAATGTATGCACACAGTAACTGATGGAGTAATAAAAAATTAAACATGTGAATGAAGGGTTTGCAATTCAAGGAAAACTGGGTACAACAGAGGTCAGCACCAACATTTGTTAAAACGGCATACGTTTTTAATCGTTGAAGGATAATGAGACAATTTTAACCACTGCGGGGGGGGGGGAGGGGGTGCACCTTCGTAACTCTTGCTAGTCACATCCATGATAAACATGAGAGGGCAGACAGAGATAGGGGACAGTTCTGGACACATGGCGACAGACGTGACAGTTCACAAAGAGAGATGGCAGCCTGAACTCTGCGACATGTCGTTCGGGTTAACCTTGGAACAGAGGTGCGTGGTAGAGGCGCACCAAAATCTATGTTAAACGCAGAGTTTACTTATTGACTGCTCGTAATTTTAATGGAATGATTCATTCAAGCTTGGATGCAACACAGCTTACCTTCCTCATCAGATGAACACCCCTCCTAAAATAATAACAATGACAGTAATACAAACGGTGTTCCTTGCACGTTTGAGTGGCACATGCAGTACGCAAACGCATAAACAACTTGTATTCGATTACTGCTAAAACGGGCGGATACATATTCAGTAAATCTAGTGTATGGCCAAATCCTTCCCAGGAAAACTGTTAAACTAACTGCAAAACCGAATCGTTATACAAAGTCTTAATTTTTATATAGCTTCATTTTTAAAATAGATTTGTATATTCAAATCAAACTCAATTTGTCAATTCTCAGTCCACTGGCATCATTTAAATTAGGCTTGTCCTGAAAAAAAATTGTTCATGAGTAACTACATATATTTAATATATTTACTATAAATAAATATATGAAGGATTTCCCTTTTTTACATTTTATTATAAGTACATGAGCTCTAAAATAGTAAGAACTTTATGAAAGAGCATGTGCCATAACACCGAATTCTGACACAAGCCTGATTCAAATGGGCCACAAACGTTTTTATTTATTTTTCTTAAGGAATCATGTTCATTAAAACACACTCACTTTGGTTAGAAACATGGTTGTGAGTAAATCCCAAGGCAAAGCATTTAATCAAAAACCCTGTTATCAAAATTGTTTAGTTACCTTTGGTTTCTCATCCAGGATCTGTTGCTGGATTTCCTTGTACTTTTCTTGAAGTTTTTCTTGTCTTTTGCTTTGAGCTTCTTCTAACTGTGAGAGAATTCACAAACCTTTAGTGAACTGCATATATCTGTATGTACATCTTGTATATCTTGTATGTCTGAACTACATCATATGGGCACGGATTCCAGATGAACAGTGCTTTCCAAAAGTATTCAAACATTTGCAGAGCTTTCACATATTTTTGCTTTAACGTTTTCAGTCATGACTACCCTGTGAGCAGGCAGGTTTGAGACCCCTCATACTCAGCAATCATTGGACAGGCAATGACCCTCAGTAGGCAGGTGGAGACCCTTCGGAATCCATGGTCACTGGGCAGGATCGTGGTGATGGCAGAACACCGTCTGGGCAGGCAGGTTTTGACTATGCCTATTGGCACCCTGTCCCTCAAAACAGCACCTCTGGCGAGGGCAGTGGATCTAATGTTGTGCTACTGCGCTCCTCCTTGGTAGGGAGGATTACGCCTCTGGCCAGGGAGACCGGCCCAGCTAGCGCCTTCGGGCTAATGTGATGGACTGCCTACAGGCTAGGGCAGCTGGCAAGCCAGGACAACTGCTTTGATGGTGCATATAGCTCCACTGGACCAGGGTTGGCGAGCAAGGCCTTTCAGTCACACCTCCACAGCCCAGGTGACCCTGGGCATCTGGAATTGGCTTATCCAGGGCCCAGGCGTCTCACAAAGAATACAGATGGTCATCGTTTTTGTGGAGACCACAGGACAAGCTGCCGACTTGATGTTGGTGCCAGGCCCAGTCACCTGACTCTCTCTTCCTCTGCCTACCGGTGCTCCAACTCTGCACAGGAGGATCCCTTGCCCACCTGAGAGAACTTTAGAAAATTTGCCAAGAATAAGCAAAAAATTGCTCATAAGCAGTGTGCAAAGTTGGTGGCATCTTTTCCCACAGAAAAAGTCTGCTGTAATTGTAGCCACAGGTGTTTTTTAATCTCTCCTTGAGCCCTTCAGTCATCGGAAGGGTCTGAATACTGCATTATATTATGTCATAATATCTCAGTCATGTCAATAATAGAGCACACTGAATGTACAGTATGTATATACACTGATTCACTTCTCACTGTAAAACTGGTTAAGGTTAAAGTTAATTTGTGCGATTATGTGATCAAGCTTCACAAAGCGTGATTGGCCCCTCTGATGTCATTTTGAGATCAAATTCTGATTCTCACCCGTTTGATGTGCTGCACCACTTCATTCACATAGGACCTATTAATCTCCAGCTTCTCTCTGAAAAACACATAGGA
>JAOVYW010003982.1:0-31923 GCA_025775045.1 Hiodon tergisus | reverse complement strand
CCTATTAATCTCCAGCTTCTCTCTGAAAAACACATAGGATCTATTAATCTCCAGCTTCTCTCTGAAAAACACATAGGACCTATTAATCTCCAGCTTCTCTCTGAAAAACACATAGGATCTATTAATCTCCAGCTTCTCTCTGAAAAACACATAGGTTACGGTTTGAGACGGTCCTCATAAACACATTTTCATCAGTCCTACCGGCAGATCAGTTAAATGTGCGTGTCTGTGTTTGATTGACTGAGCTATATCGATGGGTGTTCTTGTCTTGCACTGCACTTTCTCCCTTCATCAATAAAAAAGTCCAGCTTCATTCCAGAAATGGTCCAACAACTCGGACAACAACACTGTGGCAGGAACCAAATGAAAACTTTGGAAACCTGATAATCGCACTTTACATAGCTGTATTTAAAAGCACTTTTTAATCTTATTTCATCTGCTCATGAAAAGAAAACGCTATCAATTACTGTTCTGTAAAGTGCGATTGGCACTTTGGTTGTCACGGTTTTGATTTGACCGTGCTTCATATTATACAACTTGTTTACTGGTAAGACTGCATTGTTTCGTTTTTTGGAATTCAAAAAAGCTTCAATAGTTTCAACAAATAAAAATAAATAGTTCTTTTTTTGTTGTAATTTCATTATGCTATTTGTGTTAGAATGTACTGTAATACAATTAATACAAAGTTATTAAAATTGTCATTCCTAATTTGTGTGCTAAAATATACTTACATGGCGGATTGGCTTGTCAATAGCCCCAACATGTGCAGATACATAGAGTGTGATTTTCCAGTCTATATAGCTTAGCAACTTGCAAGATAATATCTTAGGTTTGACACATGGTCACAACAGATTACGTCTTCCATACTAACGCAGAACTTCCCCGTAAAGAGGGGAATCTCCCACTTACTCCTCTGTGAGGTGCTTCTCTTTTGATTTGGCCTCATTGATCTTCTCTTGTCTTTTCTTATCCATTTTTTTTTTCAACTCCTTTTTCTCCCTGCAATAAAGTGTGAACCACCATCGCGTTTAAAAGGTGCTAAACGCTGCAATCAATTATATGTAAGGGCTGTCTCTGCCGCTACAACAAAAGTAAAATGTATCAATATTGCTTTTCTTTATTATATCTTTATAAAATACATAATGAGACCAAACTTGCTTTTCACATATCTCTTTTAATTTCTTCATTTGGTTGTTTTGACTCTCCTCGGTCACCAAAGTTAATTTCTCCATGAGCTGTAAAATACAAATGACATTGATAGATTGACATCTGTGCAATGCGTTGATTCCTGACAAACATAATTAGTTATGTATAATTACTTAATTACTTATAGTTACTCTTCGGGTAACGCAATAGAAACATGCATTACCAAACAATTATAGTGTATAAACCAAGGGGTATTCAAATAAACGTAGAATGTCTGTTTTAAAACAGCATACGCTTTGAAGTACAATTTATTGCATTTACTAAATTTAAAAAAATTCATTTTAGCTTAATTTTATAATTGAGAACATGTTATATACCATTAAATTGAGAACATCTAGTGTGACATGTTAATTTTGTATACTCCAGAAACTCCAGACATTCCGGAAAACCCCTCAACTTAAGTCGCCCTCAAAACGGTTTACCTACATGACTGAACACGCAAGTGGAAGATGCATGAGTGACAAGGAGTTTTCCGACACGACAACGTTTGCCTGCAAGTATCTGGCTACACCAGCTAATCATCTGCACCAGCTGAGAGATTGTTCAGTGCGGCAGACGAAGAGCTGAGCGTCGTGACCTGTCTCACATGAGATTTGAACAGATGTGATGGCCCGGAAAAGTCAATCTTTCTTCATTTGTACGTGTCGTAAAAATAAAACATAACACAAACCGGATTCATTCCCTTTCCCATTTTGGTTTCCATTCGGGGTTAAACTACCACTAATCAGTCTGTTTTAGTATTATACTATTTCAAGAAGCATTGCGTTACAGTCATTTGTTTATTCTACCCCTCTTTGTTTACTGAAGCAATGTATATGTCCATAGAATTCTGCCATAGTGTTGGACCGGTATGTTCTTAATGAGTAATGGCTACCTGCTTAATGTGTTCCCTTTTCTGGTACTTCTCGCTATAGTACTGCTCCTGCCGCAGGTTGAGGAGTTGCTGCTGCTGGTGTTCTTTCA
The DNA here is from genome assembly GCA_025775045.1 of Hiodon tergisus. Lineage (NCBI taxonomy): Eukaryota > Metazoa > Chordata > Actinopteri > Hiodontiformes > Hiodontidae > Hiodon > Hiodon tergisus. The sequence continues at coordinate 29,754 of JAOVYW010003982.1, read as the reverse complement.
GCTCCACCAGCTTCTCCCCGCACTCCTGATCCAGGGCTGCCAGCTCTTGCTCAACGGAGGAGGGTTCGTCACTCGGACCAGGTGACATGCACCTGACGCAGCGACGGGAGACAACGCAGCACACATTTCGCTAAATCTTTGGGTATCAAAGATACCACCTAAAAGGCCACCTAAACAGGGATTTAAATGGTAGCTCTTATGGGGCGTGATTAATTGTCCATTAAGATTCACCCTCCATATAATTGGAGGGAGGAATTGTGTCAAAGTTTCTCTAAATGGAAGAACGTCAGACAAGTGTCTTTGGCTACAGTAGACTCATTGGTTCAGAGTTATAGGACGGTGAGCAGTGGAGAAAAAAGACTGCATTTTAAACTATTGTATAAGCTTTTATGTGCTTAATTACCAGTTCATAAGCACACCCACATTAACGCTCAGATGTGTTACTGGAGAGGAGAGCTTTCATCAACACACTCAATATAGAGATATGTTCCAACTGTATTATTTCTTACACAAGGGTGATACACAATGGTGATACAAAATTCTTAATTCTGCTACGGGGTCACACAGCCACAGTTTATGTGAACCCACCACAATCTAATTTCCAAAGTCTGGAAATATAACCTGGGTAACTTCAAAATTGCTTAAGAAAAACAACAACTAAACATGGCTACCGTTTGTAATAGCCAGGAAGAAAATTCAGGTCTCCTTCCAAAAAAGAAGCACAAACCCATCCAGAGTTGACTTCCTAGCACATTGGTTAGCTTTTCTTAGAGCATAACCTTGGCGATTCCAATAACTACAGTTTGACGCCAAGCATAAATACGTGTATTTAAGCCAAATTAGCTCAGCGCCAACTGGCTTTCAGGGTCTAATTTGCTGCTCAGCTCAAGCGTAAATAAATATGCTGGCTATGCGGCGCGGTTAACTTATATCCGTAATAAACTAGGAGGTTAGTAATTAACTTTAAAATGAATAGCGAATTATTGTTCCACAGGGTGTTGTAGTATCATTTACCAACATAATCCTAATTTTACCCAGAGGTGTAATGCAGTTGGACTTAAATACGTAAAATAAATTAGAAAACTTGCTGTAAAAAAGAACATTAGCGAGGTTCAGAGAGAAAACTGACACGTATAAAAATGTAATAGAATACAGTGAGCAGGGAACCTACCTTTTCTTACCATCTCTTTTTGCAGATTTTTGGAGGGCAGACCTCCTCCTGACGTAGTCGTTCTGAAAGTCGTTATATTTAGCGGTGTGCTCTTTGATCATGTCAGTGGTTCTCTTGTGATGTTTCCTCACCACGTCCTTCATCTCTTTGTACTGTTTCCTCTGCTCTCTGACAAACGCTTTCTGCTGCTTCAGCTCCTCCAAGGTCTGGGGTTCCACCTCTGATTGGACAGAGACCACTCGTGTGAAATATGCTTTAAAGTTCCAGGTTTTTTCAGGTGTCAGTTGACTGGTGTATGGTCATTATTCTGAATATAGCAATAAACACATACATTTAACCAGACTTGAAATTGCTCATATAAACTTTCATAAAAATAGCATAGTGGATAATATTAAGCCGTTTCATTTTGAGAGCGGACATTTAATGCACCTGTATCTACATATGTATTGGACTACATATTTACTGTAGTGAAACTTCTTTGACCACGGATCGGTAATTTCTAATTTACTGCAGAAGGGAACAGAGAGAGAATTTAAGGCGATTAAACTGCTCGCCAGAACTGACAGCTTTGAACATCTGGCTTGGTGTTTGAGGCCAAACCACTTTATGCTCCACTCACCTGTGAGGACACTCTGTATGACATCTTCAGTCTTCACTGCGGGTTTCGCTGACACTGTAATACAGATGTTAAAAAACACTGACTGTTCACTGGCCTATTCCATAACTTCATGGGCTCTCAGTTAAAGGTGAATACTCTTCAAACACAAATACCAATGCCCACAAGAAAAATATTGTAAATTACAGAAACCTAATTAACGTCTAATCCGTTTAGAATTTCGTTATTTCAACCCAAGCAGAACATTTATAAAATTCCAGGTTTAAGCATCCCCTCCTTGGGGTTTGCCTGAGTACACGCAAAGCTGAAGTTTGAGACAATTGACAGGCTGGCCCAGTGTACCTGTAGGCTGGGGCTGGTGAGTCACCTGGGATTGAGGTTTGGGGGCGATACAGGTGTCGTGGCTTACACCATTCTCCGAGGGGATCGGATTGGGTTCACTTTTAGGCTCAGCTGGTATGTCTGCACCAGGTTCAACCTAAAATTAGGTTATATGGCAAAAGTGGCGTTGCTCTATTATAAAACGTGCAATTATTGTCAATATACCCAGCAGAATACCAATCTAAAAGTAACCAATCATATTTTAAACAGACAAAGAAATGATTTCTTTGTGAAGTCATGATGGAACTTTACCAGCCTCCATTGATTTAAATAGACACTAATTACTGACTTACAGTTGAACTGAATTGAGTAATATGTCAGGGTTTATACATGCATTTGGCTACATTTCCCATCATTGCAATTAGCTATGCAAATACAAAAATCAATGAGGAGTCCCATTTCTTGTGTTCGCCCTTACAGTAGCTGACAATGACATAGGAAGTCTGGACAGTTACACACTCAATTGTGACATATCAAATGAGACAGTACAGGGAGCACGAAGGGGGTGGGGGGTTTGGAGGTTCTGAGAGAATGCTATTATAAAAATATTTTCCACTGCTCCAATGCTATTTATTTTATTTCTGATGCTTTTAATATTTAATGCTTTTTAAAAATAGCGGCAACTATTCAAGTGATAATTTGAAGAGGAAAAACAGAGACTCGCCTCTTTGTTAACAACTTCCTCCTCCTCCTCGAGGGTAAGTGCAGCCAGCTGTTTGGATCTCTGCTCCATTAAATTGACATATCTGATAGGATTGGACAGTGCCTCAATCACATCTGGCAAAAAAAAAAAAAGGAAAGAAATCATGTCACGTTGAACTCCCTTTAGTATTGAAAATGCATTTTAAAAATCCTTGCACTCAATCTGTTTAAAAAAAAGCCATTTCAGAATGCATTTCATAACTGGAAAATAGCGTAAATCCAAATATCCTAATAATCGATCTGGCAAAAAAACGCTCGCACACTAGTTAATAAAAATAATAATAATAATAATAACCTGCAAACGTATCAGGAACGTAATCCTTGACTTCAATGTAGACGAACACAGCAGGAAGCACCAGAGACTGGTTCTTCTCGTTCCTCAGGCCGACGTAGTGATAACCTTCAAGCAAGCGGAGAGTCGGTACCAGTTCCAACACTGCGCGGAGCGCGGCCGCCGGTGATGGGAGGTAAACGCTCACCTGGCCGGATCGCCGACACCGGGATAATGCGGTGGCCGATGAACTTCCCGCCTTCCTCGAACACCGCTATTCTCAGCGAGGCAAGCGTGGGAAGAACCACCTGCAGAACACATGCATTGCGCTCACACACCCGTCTCCATCAATTCTACAGCTACAGAATACAGAACATAGAACGTTAAAATATTCAATATCTAAATTTAGATGTGCAACACCTGCACAGAAGAACATCTGATATAGTGTTTGAACTGTAGATAACCTACTCAATATAAAAACTATAAAAAGCATGCAAATCATAATAAATAAAAAAAGCCATGTTACTTTTGACAGTGCATTCATTAGAATTCTAACAAATGTAATCAGGTAATTTGCATGATGATCCCAAGTTTTGATATCTTTTGAACTCTACCCAGTTTTCCTGACTGCTTGGCGTACCTTCTTGAAAACGATGGCCTCCTCGTCCCATACAGGGTTGATTGCATTGCCTTGTGAAGTCTTCGTCTTGAACGCCTTCCTCCTGGTGTCGACTGGCAGCCCAAACATGTCTATTTCAGCATACGTCCCAACTTTCTTATCCGTCAGAAACTGTCCGGATATGATCTGCACAGATATTCAATATCTACATATCAATGTCACTGTTGAAAACTTTAGAACTTTTAGAAATACGAGGTTTGCTTTTGGAATATTATGCTCTTCCAGAAGTGCAGTGTGGCAGTGTGCTTTTTATTTTTGTCTGCATTAAGGATGTTCAGATCGCCTCATAGTTTTCATTGTTTTCTTGAGCGACGTATAATTACTATATTAAATATGCAGGTCTACAGATTGGGAAAAGTGTTTGTTATCAAGAGAAAAAAAGTACACTTGTAGTCATTAGTATCCTAATTATATTTCTGCGTTAAATAAGCCTAAAGAGAATTACCTTGACTGATAAAGTATTGGCTACAATCCCATCCACAGTGCTCTCTGTGAAGGGGTCAAAGTGCTTGTCCGGACGCCTCATGAACTCCGGTTTGAGCCTGTATCCACTCTTTCCATTATACTCATACATCCCCAGGTTCAGCTGCATCGGGAGGTCTGAGCAATGACCCGGAAAAAAGGTGAGAGAATTCCACACGCAAACACACATTGTCACGCCAAGTTGTTGATTTCGTACAAAAACAAAAAAAACACCTTCTCACAGTAATGTTTCATGCGCTCCGCATTTGCTTACCTATTGTTTGGAAATTTAACGCCACCAACTGACATCCGGCATTCCAGAATACTTGAGGCATGTAGTTAGACGAATCCACCCGAGTGCCTTTGGGATATATTCGGCTAAGCTGGAGTTTATTGTATCTTAATGGGAGTTAAGGAGTGCCTCAAAAGCAGATCACCTTGAGAAACTGAATTTGCGTCCTCAGCAATAAAGACATTTGTATTCGCTTTGTCATGATTACGGACAGTTCAGCTCACGGCTGAGTGTTGGATTCACTTTTAAAAACCTAAATCTGAACTTTATTAGGTTCTGATTGAAAAGGATACTCCACAAACTCCACAGGTGACTTTGTGAGGTGCTCCAACGCTTTGGTCTCCACAAACGAAGACATGTGGAAGCTGCGGTTGTTCTCTGGGAAAGCAAGACAACATCCCTAACTCAGACCGTTTCATTTCTGCGGGTGACTCAACCACTCTGACTGGTTCCCGGAAACCACACATAGCCCCGTGTGCGGGACAGTGGTGTAACCCACAACCCTCGTCACATCGGGGCATAGCTTACTCTTGGACGCCTCAAAGGAATTGAACTTGACAGGCTGAATGTAGTTCACCAGCGTGGACATTTCCTCGGTGGCAAAAGCTTCTCTCCCTGCTGTGCCCTGTGTGCAGCAAAGCCAAAAAGCTTTTGTTGAGCGCAACTCTGTTTTTCCAATGGACAGTTTTAAACTTTGCTAATACAACTCCTGGCAGATTGACAGCGTTAGGGAGCAAAATTACCTCTAATTAAGAAGATGTAACATGCATATATACAAATTATGTTTCATTTCAGACATTGCAACAGATTTACCACGGCGTATATTGTCATAGTGATATTTAAACAGGCAACGGAGCAATTTATGTGCTAAAACGGGACACTGAAACGGGAGACATTATTTTTCTAAATAATCGAAATCTGTCCCCTTGCAAACCTGCACGAGGACCAAAGACGGCTTCTGTGTAACTTTCTTAATGTAACAAAAAAACTGATTCTTAAAGATGAAAAAGAGCAGGTGTCTTGTACCTCATCCGTGGATTTTTTACAATCATCATCATCGTCATCATCTTCTTCACTCTCCGCCTCCACCTCCCCTAGAGTCAAAAATTGAGTAACATAAACAGAGAATAATCAGTATTTAAGGCTTTTGATCAAATGAAATTGACAAATGTGGGTGGGTTTGCCACCAGCTTTCCAAATTTGTGTTATTATTTTAAGTCATTTTCAGCAGGGACCTAGGTCATTTTGTTTTATTCAGAGTAAAACATAACGCAGATTTGGCCCTTGGTTTGTTATGGAGAACCGCTCTCAGGAGGCGACCTGTCAATTGCAAGCAATCGCCATCTGCCTGACAACAAGCTAAAGGCAGAAGTCAGGAAAGCAGATGAGGCTCGAGTCAGGATCGATGGGACACCCGGTCAGACAAGCTGGAGAGCAGACAAAGGCTGAGATGGAGGAAGTGCGCTCAAATTTACACTGCTGCAGAATCCCCCCTCGGTACGCCATTACTGTTTCATAAGTTATTTTTATTTACTTGCCCTCCTTAAAACACCACTTTACTGAAATCTGCCCTATTTACATATTTAGCTGTAACTCCTTCCTTAATGTTTCACTATCAATATTCAACCTTTCGCGTTCGACTCAGTAATCAATGTGGGATTACAGCCATATATCACAGGTCAGCCTGTAGGCACAATGAGGTTATCTGTTCATCTGTTAATGTTTTTTAGTTAGTAAAATTAAATGAAATCTTAATATTGGTTACTTAGAATGTGATAGTTTATGAATTAGCATATGCAAAGCTTTGGTAGAAAACACTCTGTTACTCCACCAGATGGCACCCTAGCATAAAGTAACTGTGCAAGTCTGACGCATCTGAACCCCATGTTTGGTTTTAAGTGATTGATGCACATGTAATCCAGTTAGCAAGTGCATGTAAAAACTTGATTGATTATTTATTCTGCCTTTGCCACGTATGACAAGAAAAGAAACAGAAACCAGCATTTAACTACAACCATTGCCTAGATTTTCTATCGCCATAGTTGAAGTACCAATGCCAGAACAAGACATCCCAAATATAGTCGCAATACCAATTCAAATCAGAGTGAGTCATTGCACTGGATCTACTGTAATATACGTGCAGCCGCGGAGGGACGGGGGATGAGCGAGAGAGCGAGACGCAGAAGCGGTCGGACGCGGGCTTCCCGCTGTACCTGCGCTCGGGGACGAGGGTTCGTAGACGATGGAGGAGTCGCTGTAGGTGTTGGAGGACTGCTCCGAGAGCTTCTTCTTGGCACTCCCGTCAGAGGGCTTGTGGTGGGACTTCTTGTTCTTGATTAGGATTTTCCCCATGAGCTCCAGTGGGCTGGGCAGGGGGACGCCAGAATCGAGCTTGGGAGAGGGAAAAGAAAAAGAAAAGGGAGAGGGCAGGTTGCCGTTAGTTACCCACGCTCACATGTTATTACGATTCTTTCTGTTAAATCCCAACGATGCCGTTAATCAACCCTCAAAAACGCATGCGTCATTGCTTATGACAGGAGCTGCGTTCCTTTACTCATCATCAATTTATAATTGTTCATAATGAGTGTAATTAATGCCTTTTTTTTAAAGGAAGGCACAGTGGACCAAAACCCAAATCCCATATGCAGACATTGGACAGGTTCCTTGACAGGTGTGACACAAGGCGTGACACTAATCACCACATTCATGCCACGCAGGTTACCCCCAACTAAGCCTCTTGATTGCTTAATAAAGTCACGATCTGTGCAAGGAATCGCTGCATGGGTTCCAGGTGTTAATCAGTTGCTAATTGAAAATAAGTCTCCCAAAGTTGCAGGATAGCAGCATAAGATCTACACCGCCAAAGCCAAGCTCAGGGGCTGGACTGAATCTGAAATCCTGTCAATCTTGGGCAAAATAGTAACAGAAAATTGAAAAGGCCACAGGCTTGCCACTGCTAGTTGTAAATTCAAATGTTGAAATCTTGACATATAGCAATGTTAGAGAGGATTTCTAAAAAAAGGCTATATATATATATATATATATATAAAACACGTAAATATTTGCGTAAATGGTTGTTTGCCTTAGCTGTTGCATTGAAACTTCTTTATGACTGCTCACTAATCAAATGACGAGCTGAAATTAAAACTGAAATCAAATCTATCGTAATGACAACCAAACATTACTTTAGAAATTCACATAATTGCGTTCCAAACATGTAACACAAGATGTTAGATGACAAATATCCCAATAAGAAGTTTACACATACTGTATAACCCTCTTCCATGATAATAGATAGAAGTGCATTTCCTAGATTGCTGTTTTGGATATAGATCTGAAATGTAAAAAGCATGTATGAAGAAAAAAAACTGGATAGTCTCGTAGCAATTAGGACATTGGAATATAGGACATAAATATCCCTGTAGCCTAGTGTGGTTCTAGTGTGTAATAAATACTGTAATAGTGAGCACATATATGATTCCTGACTAAACCTAAAAAAAAGTATGCAGAAATAGAAAATGAAATAAATGCTGCCCATTGACATTTTGGCGATTGACATTTATGGCTATTGCACAAATACATCTTCAGAAAAAATTTCTAAATGTTTCTCCAGAGCCAGGACATAACATATTTTCAAGTTGAGAACCTGCTAAATCTCCAGTCTCTGCATTATTTTGGCAAATTGATAATGACTGAGGCATTTAAATAAATGATTCACATTTTTGACTACAGTTATAAAATGTGGCATACGTCAGACATTAGTCAAGAACTCAGAGACTTTTGTGTTCTTCAGTGCCAACAATGTGGTCAGCCATAGAACAGAAGATGGTAGTTTGCCCAAAAGTAGATAATCGAAGAATTGAACTGTATAAACAAATACGCTTCGAATTTCATTTCACATTTCCTGCAAGGAGTACATTCCAGGATATATGCCGTGTGTGCCTGTGTGTCCACGCCCTTTGGACCAGAATGTTATTTGCACGGTTAATTAAAAAATCTCTAGTACTTTATTACTTACAGGATATTTCTCAAGTGGTTCGATTAGCAATGCGTCACCAAATATTGATCTGCAATACTCTGCCATCTTGGCTTGTTGCTTTGGACTGTGATGAGAGAGAAACAAATAAACAGATAGTCTAGATTAACCACGGTGTGATTTAAAAATATACAAAGTTCTGTCTTACTTTAGATGTGCTCCATAAGAGCAGAGCGATAGATAGTCTTTGTACGCGCAGTTTGTAATACAACTACAGTGTAAAAGCGGACGTTCGATTATCCAGTTGAGAATGGCTTAACTTACGAGTCCACGTGGTTTTCGAATGACAGGATGACAGGGAAAGGGGATGTTTTGAATGCACAATCAGATATTGCCTCAATAACTTCCTGCAAAAGAGAGAACATTACTCTCATCAGAGGTCATTTTTTCCTCTAGGGTACAGAATGCAATGGATAGATGAATCATTACACTCTTCACCCTATATATGGTGCATTAATCATTTAGAATAATCAATTGCTTGTTCAATCACATTTAATTATGATAAAACATCTTCATATTCATAGATTAAATGCCCAGCCTGCTGAGAAAAACATTGGCGTATTGACCTCTTGACGGAAGGTATCAGTTTGTGATTCTCTGAAAGGCAAAGTTTTGCGCGGATCCAATGAACAGACCCCTAAAAGCATTTAATTTTTTTAATTTTTTACCCCTTTAAGCTACGTATTCAAAAATATTACCAGAAATATTTTTAGCGTTTTAGCGGAAGCTTATCATTTTCACATGAGATGTGAATCATTCATATTTCTGCTGGAATACTTTATCTAGAATTCCTGGTACATATCAGTATAACAGTGCAGAATCTACATTGGCTGTGCCCAGACAGAAGTCAATAGTGTGAGAAAACTCAAAAATTCACTGACTCTTTCAAGTATAACGTATTGTACAGTAAGAATATGTTTGGCTAGTTAATTAACAGTAAATGTGAACTTCTGAATGCCAACTGTCTATCTGTCATGCACTCATCAAGAGGAAAAAGGTCAAGAGACAAAGTAACAAAGGGGAATTTATTCCACCAGCTGTAGAAACACCCACTTTGAATGCTGCCTGTAAATGTTACTGCTTTAACAAGATAAATTGAGCTGCAACAAACATACCAAATGGGAAAGTAAATGTGTGTTGTTCTACAATGTAGCAAAAGGTGAACCCCCATTATTTTCCCATGAACCATTTTAAAGAAGATCAATACATTATTACTAAATATACACATTCTACAATATATTTTCTGAAACCGCTTTTATGAAATCGTGTCGGAGATAAACACACAAAACACAGCAGAACAAAGACATAAAAGAAAAAGACTCACCGAGGCGGACTGTTATGTACGAGTTAAAAAACGCATACATTAAACGAGTTCTGCACCATAACAACACAAGCTCATTTAAGATGGGGAAAAGTGGCGGATTAAATTGGGAAAGTAAGGAGTTTCGCAGCTGATACTCCAGAGCCGTGCCACAGGGGGGCGGTGTACCTTGAAGGAGATCTCGGAGGTCATGGTGAAGCCGTGGGTGATAACGGGCTCCTCCTCCGCGGTGCGACCCTTCCAGCAGTCTAGCTCCACGCAGCGGCAGCCTGAGAGCAGGACCTGTCTGTACATCTCCACCGAGGAGTTTCCGGCCAGCTGACCAGCTGCCAAACGCATCGCTGTTAGTTGTATTACACGCTTCCAAAACTCAATCTCTCCGCCGTTAAAATTTCGTAGCTATAACCTTCATGATCATTTCATGAAGGTTACAGCTACGTTGCTTCAGTGCCTCTGTCAGGCTTTGTACCCACCCATTTATACTGGATTCCATATTACCAAGAACAGTTGTTCGAAGCATTCAGTACTGGTCCTTACTGTTTACTCCATATAGCCACTATAACAGCTGACCCGCTGAGTTTTGCATCTTAATCATTGCTATCAGAGGGTAGTTAACCAACACACAACTACAAGGCAATCCTTGTTAATTTGCTGTAACCGGCTCTTATCTACAGGCACCAATGGCCTGCGTTTATCACTGCTTAGCAGTGCATCATTAGAGTAAATGATTAACATTGCAGTCAAATTAAATGACCACCAGAGTTAAAATGCTGGTCGGAGGTCTTCAAGAAAATATCTTTTATATTTCTCAATGTGACGTTCAACAAACTGGTGTTTGAAACATGCAGGGCTGATGGTCATCAGGATTCCAGCTCGTATTGTTTTGCTCTGGTCTCAGAAAAAAACTTTATAAATCTTCATTCTTATTAGTGTTGAGGGTATGATTGTTGAGGGTAAGATTTACCCTCATTAAACCCTCATTAAACGAATGTATGGCACAATATTGAAAACAGACACATATAAGGTGTAATTCAGTTTCTCCATACGATGTGTGACTGCAACGGCCCCAGTCTGCTTCTGCAGCTGCTCAACATATTGTATTAGTGTCGGCTACTCAGAAACAAATATAACAAACTATAATATCAGGGGAAGGTAGTGAAACACTTTTTCCATCTTGTAGATTATTTCATTGCTGTTTTATGTTATCTTACGTGTAAAGCATTCTGTTGTTTATTAATAACTTATGCGATTCTTCAGGAATGGGTGGATACGGTAAAAACCAAAAACTAAATTAAAAATCTGAATGATTACAACCAATGTTTAGGCAGGTTTTTTTTTTCTCTCCCTACTTCCTAATCTGTGTCGGTTCCATTGATCCCAGTTTACTATCTGTCCCTTACGCTAGCATTTAGATTACGATATGCGGTCCTGACCAAACACTGCCACACAGAATCGAGTATTCAATTTCGGACCCTCCTGTGACGTACGACGGCATCACATCACCTGAGAGGTAAGTGTTGTGGGAGGAGTTGATGAAGTATTGGGAAAGAGGCAGGGTCATATCTTCACTTTGGTCTAGTTTCTCTGGAGGGATGACAACATTTTCTTCACCGGCCAGATACGCGGCAAAGCCCTCCACCGATATCTGCCCTGTGACAGAGAACCAAAGTGATAATGAAAAACCTGATGAATGAAATGAATGAAAGAGGCTTACCCAGCTGTACAAATCTCACAAAATTTACTATGAGGGACATTCCACACAATAAATTTCCTTTACAAACGCAAAGACGCTTTGGGCTGAAATGTAAACCGGTTTGTCGCAATGTTGCATGCAACAGGGTCCTCAATCCATCATCGACTAAAAATAGCTATCATTATTGAAATTGAGAATGCAAAAAAAGCCAAAATACTTTGTTTGCAAGAAATTATTGCCAACCGGGGTAACAACATCAATACTTCATGTTGGGGGAAAAAGTACAGGCATTCAACACACCCCAAGCATTAAGCTGTAATTACAAGATCAATACATTCTAAACAGGAGTTAGGCTCCTGGGGGCAGGCGCACAGCAGAAATTCCCATGTGACTAATTCCTTTGACTAATTTATATTAATTATTGCTGTTCTCTCCTCCTAGGAACTCCAAACATTGACAGCGGCATCATTTTTTCAGAGTATAACTGAAACTCCACGCTCCGTGACTATGCTTATAAAAATTACCAAAATTTCTTGCGAGAAAGACATAAACAAAAGTCACATCTCCATGTTCTCAGTTAGTACCATGTTAATTGTAGAAAAAAGAAAACCCTCTTAAGGACTTTGGTCTCCTAAAGGTCAAGAATCAATTTTCCCACAGTTGTCAGGCAGGGAAACAGCCAACACTCTACAGTATGTCCCACTATTATATGTATGTGAAAGGGTCCCAAGCCTTCAGAGAGGCACTTTTCTCAAAGGTCTGAAAGATAATGCTTGGAATAATTGCACTGAACTAGTGCCTTCTGTCTGAAAAGGGTAATAGTGCCAGAAAAATAAAGTAAATGGAAGTTCACCAGTTTTTTGTGCTAGAGGACTGGAGTGAATAAATTAAGTACATTCTCATAGTAATGATGGGATCTAATCAAAAAGTTGACAACCCACTTAACTGCATTCTTTATTTAATACTATTTTCTTTTGTCGAATTTCTTCTACTCAAAAAAAGAAAAATCTATTTAATGAAATTATTACAGTGTGATTAGCAGGTTTTGATTTTGTCCCAACCTGAGTAATTACATATCAATTGAGTCATTCCACGATTCTTCATCTGCAGTTCACTGAACAGCTCTACTAACAACTCTTCAACAAAATAAAATCATTTGAGATGAACATGCCCAGTCAGACTAGGTAGTTGAAGAACTTGAAAGTTATCTGTTGAAGGAACTGGAAAAATATCAGGTCATACACAAATATAAACAAATCCAATATTGTGTGTGTGCATGCGCGTGTGTGCATGTGCATGTTTGTGTGTATGTGCATGCACGTGTTTGTGCATATGCATGTGCGTGTGTGCATGCCCGTGTTTGTGCATATGCATGTGTATGTGTGCATGCCCGTGTTTGTGCATATGCATGTGCGTGTTTGGGCGCGAGTGCCTTTGCACGTGCACACGCGTGTGTGCATGCCACGGTGAATTCTTTTGAAATAGGAAACACTGGCACACACAAACGAACCTTTCTGGACCACGCTGCTGTTAGGCTCATACTTCTCGATCAGCAGCTGCACTTGGTCGGGCTTCAGTGGTGGGTAGAGGATCTCGTTGAGCCTGGGGTCACGCTGTTTGTTGTTGATGAAGTCTGTCATCTGCTCCACAGTGAGGTAGGGCCGGCCCTTAGCTCCGCTTCAGAGAACAGGAACATTTTTATTTAAGGGAATCAGACACTGATTAAAAGCAATTTGACATTTTCCTAACATCAAAAAATGCTTGCATTGACCTAAAAGGACTTGTAAAGCTCTTTTAACTGTTCAATATATTTTGAGGGCTGCGCTTTAATAGGTTCATGTTCAATATTTAACAGACAAAAACTAAAAAAAGAATATATTCCTAAATTATCCTTTCATTAACTACTTTACCTACAGAATGTCTATAATTGGAGGGTGCCAGTAGATAAGTCTTTAAATTGAGTGCCTTTAAATCTTTATGTTACCTCTTCAGCAATGTAATGTGCAAAATCAGATTCCCGCTCTGTTCTGCCCAGTACGCAAGAGGCCGATTTGGATTTGCTGTTTTTATCCAGTGCAGGTGTATTACTTGGTGCTACCTCCAGGAACAGTCATTTACAAGAACGGGCCGCCGGGTGCATTGTTGAGCGGGACATTAGAAAAATCAGTGCAGTGCTATTTTGGGATTCTAAATCAATTATTCTAATTGGCATACATTTCATTTTTAATGACATGCAGCATAACCCTCCCTAACTGCTTTATTTAGAAGTAGGTAACCCAAAACTTTTTGAACCTTTGTATTTCTTATGAAATCACATCGTTGCATCCTTTACTTCGGTGTTTAACTAATAGTCTTAAATAAATTTCTGAAAAACTGCTGAATACACTGCTAAATTCTTTTTTTACAGTTTCTGGGTAACCGCATTTTTAAATCATGGACTAACACTTTAGTGCTGAATTGTTGCTCTCCAAAGACACATTTTCAAGATACATTCAGTGCCGTGCATTTAATTAATTTACTTCTTATTTGTTGGAAACTGCTTTTGTTTCTTTACTTACAAGACTAAAACTTACTGTTCTGCGAAGATCTGGCTGATCTCTGGTCTTGGGCAGATGTTGCTGAGGAACACCTTGTATACTTCTGGGGTGAAGTCCTCTGGGGCGATGGAGTCGTTCTGCAGAGCATGGCAGAGCAGATGAGTCTGACATGTTGCCGTCACTGGTTTTTAAAAATATTTTCTCGATATACCATTGCAGTTAGTGCTAGTGGTGGACACTGCTATCATTTATTTGACACGCTATGAAAATCCTTCTATGTGATATGTTTTAGGTTTTCTTATGTTCTTCTATCTCAAATTTAGCTGCTACTGTAGTGAAATAAAGCAGTGTGCAATTCCAGCTTTCATAAATCCATCAATGGAGATTATAAACGTATATACTATAGTTAATGTCATTTTTTGTCATTTAGTCATAAAAAGAAGTTGCTATAAAGACACGTCAAGTGCCATTAGCAAGTTTTGACACATATTATTTTCAAAACGGTACAAAAAAATGTCAAAGGGGAAAACACTGTACCACAACTCAGTGTACGTCATGTATAACGTAAATGTATATAGAAATTATGGTATTTATTTGGACCAATTGGAATGCCATCCTTGGTTGCAAGGAATACTATCTCGACTGAAGAGAAATACAGCTTGGTTGAATCAACATCCTAATTAAAGGACAAGGGAGTTATATTTAGCACCCATACACAACGTGTGGCATTAACTAATTCTTACCCTGCCTGAGGGGAGATTGCAGTTCTCCAGTGCTGTCTCTATGCGCTTCCTGTCTGCAGAAAACAGCCGATGGATGCTATAAAAAAGGTAAATGATAATAAAGAATAAATAAGAAACTAACAAAGGGCATAGGAAAGGTGATGACATTGAGAGTTTTGTAACTGCGAAACTCATACAATGACAACCAATAAAGACGGGCGCTAACAAATATTTATTAGCTATAGGGCCATTATTTGGTTTGTTCTACCATAAATTACTATAAATATTTGTATTGTATGTGTAATTATTCAGAAACAAACAGAAACTTTATTTTCACTCCTGGCTGTTAATTAACACTTATGAGTATAGGCAGAGACAGTAACAAGTCTCGCTTCAGTGGCCTCATGATATTTCTTGACAAATTAACAACATTCATTCATAACAAGTCATTCTGATTTACAGAAATAAACAGCATATCATACAAAAGGTGAATTAATTAATAAATGCTTCGACAGTACTAAACACATTGTAAAGACAATTAGAGACTTACTTCTTCACAGGGATACGTCCTTCTGGGTTGAGCTGCAGTTTAAGCCTAGTGTACCTGTTTTTTAATACATATTTAAAATAAATAATATATGGGATTAAGCGCTAATGTCACATAAAAAAACTTTATATTCAAAGTATATTTTGTGTGTGTGTGTGTGTGAGAAATCTTCAAACATTCTTCCAATAGATTTCTAATCTGAAATAAAAAAAATCTTGAGATGCATTTTGTACTAATGTTGTATTTCGTTCAAAATATTGTCTGAATGTTTGTTATGGGCAACAATCTCCCTACGCACAATGGTTCCTGTTAAACAACAACAAGCAACACATATCACCAGTAGCCTGGAACAACCCACATTGACCCAGACCCACCCAACCAAGGCGGAATTCTGCAAAATACGCACCGCCACTCGGGACTCCATCAGCACCGGCATGATCCAGTGTCAAACCGCCAGATCGGAATCATAGCTTTCAAGAAAACCTTTTTTTATGATTTAAATCTCGGAGCTTGTGGATGCTAGGACGTTTATTGAGTCTGAATCTAAACCTGTGCAAGCCATGAAATGATAGTAATCTGACACGTCTTCTACTAAAATGCATCATATTTGTGTTGTTGACTGTTGTCAGAAAATCATTCGAAATTGCTGTATTGGGTACTTACGCCTTCTCCAGATAGGATTCCCTGGACATGTTCTGGGCTAGTAAGTTTGACACCAGGCAAAACAATTCGTCAGCCCACTCCTGAATTTGAACAGAAGACTTTGCTTAATATGCAATATCAAACACAATACATGCAGTCTATACCATCACATTCTCTAAATACTTTTAAATTTGTATTGATAACACAAGAAACCAGAGCTGATTTCAAAGCGTTTAAAGTACATTTAACTTTTTTTTTAAAAGACCCACATACTATGATAATATTACAGTTATTTTTTTCTCATTTTCCTGTTTAAGACTATTGCTTAATATGTTCTTCAAATAAGCATTATGAAAGTTTACAAGAAATGTATTTAACATTGGGTGTTAACCAGGCATATTTGTTCATTTGAATCAGAATGATTTTTACACCTAACTTAGAGAGCACACTTTGAGAATCCCAAATTAATTTCTTCGTTGTATACCAGGCACATCCAAAGCACAATACCTTTGCAACTTCATCCTGAAAGGCCATAAAGTTTAGGTAGGTGATGTTGACCATATCCGGCCCAGTCACCACTGTCAGCAGTTTGTTCTCTATTCGGCCAACCATGTTTCCCACATCCAGAAGCTCCCGCAGTTTGGCATCCTGAAAAGTGTAGAGAGAAACGCTTTTCAAACAAAGGCAGATGAACTCGCTTGACGAAATTGTGAAATCGTCAACCGTTCATCTTGCAGGGCTGTGAAAGTATCACGCATTTAACTTGGAAATGAAACATACAAAGAAATAGTTCAAAAATACCATTTTAATTTTTGTCTGATCTCACAGTTTTTAAAACATAAGGTACACCAATATGTGATAATGACAGAATGTGATAAATATGTGATAAAGTCTCAGATATCTCAAATAAGAATCTGGCGATGCCCTTAACACCAGCATTAAATATACATATAGCCCACAAAATTAATGACTGGGAAAGGTAATCCTTTCAAAATGCCAACAGTTTATAGCCAACAGCTTTCTGAAAGAATACACGAAACATGTGGAGTATTCTACTCAAAGAAAAAGCGGGACATCTACTTTCAATATCCACTCGTAATTTCACTGCAACCACTTTTTAATAGCCGACAGAAATTAAATACCACTGCCAAATAAGAGAAAGTAGAATAATCATTTTTTTCTTATTCCTTTTGTACGGTTGGAAACCATGGGATATTCAAGTGAATTTATTTGAATATAACTACTTTGATACAAAGCTCAATTTCTCATATCTGTCAGAATAAAATCACCTGAAACTCCAATCATTCCCATGCTGTTCATGCTGGGTGGTCCTTAAAGGATTAAGGATGGCAGTTTCAGGATAATAAATGAAGAAACTAATGCATGTAGGTTTGATCCTCATGTCAGATTAGAATCTTTGCTTCCGTTAAGCAGACGCACTTAGTCACGAGTTGAATTCCCTAGCTCTGGTTAAAATACCATTCAGATCATATATGTTCAGCATTACTGTCTAAAAAAATAGCTGGTTACACTTTGGTTCATTGTATTAAATCAATAAAACCGACTAAACATTTTGCAATATAAAGGTAGCTAGCCAAACAGTGACAGCTTCATTACCTCTTTCTCATTACATGTTGTTAGTACGTATTATATACTTACTGAACTTATTCAATTTTACATTTTATTTGGTAGTAAACAAAATTATTATCGTGCCATGGGAAGATATTTCAATGCAAAATCACAATTTAGAATTCAAGAGATGTGAAATTATCAAATAAAAGCATTTGACTTCACACACATGGCACTCATTGGGGATCAACTCCAAATTTCTTTGTATACTCCATTGCACTTCAGCTAAAGTTTCTAGTTGTAAGGATACACCATTATCATCATCCTCCTCACACCTCCTGGTTAGAAGAAGAACCAGCCATCCCTCTAATGACAAACATCTCTCCATATCAATGACCATAGAAGGTTGTCACAAAGCCAACTCACCAGATACCATGTCACTCCAAGTAGTTCATCTCCCATTTGACACAACCTGGACATCAGAATTGACAATAGCACAGCCATCTTTCCAACTTGACAGCAAAGGGATATCACAGAGGAAACACTCTCCAACAACTGTAACAAAGATTCTCCTCAAACTCAAACCTAGTACTACTTAACTGAAGAATTCAGTTAAAAACATAAATGCATTCACTATCAACTCCACCACCATCATACACACATACAGCAATGTCCTACAGCAATGAAATAACACTTCCCATTGAAAATTTCTACACAGACAAACAATAATATAGATGACCGAAACTGGAAACTGGAAATACGTTGTCATACACCAAGAGTATATATAAAACTACAGCTGATATAAAATACTTCAAAGAACCCATTGTACCCAAAGGCAACTTCGTCTTATGAGAAACTCAGACGCACAAACCGGCAACCAGTGTACACGACAAACAGCCAATTCATACATTCATGCTCTGCTACTACACACCCGCTTCTGATTTGTTGTTATTATTATTTATGGTTTTTTTTCCCCCATTACTTATTCCACGTTGAATTTTCTTTCACGTTCCTCTTCTGCCCACCCACAGTGTGTTAGTCACCGTCTATGACTCTGGATGTGTGCACACATTCGGTTGGGGGCCCAAGGGTCCATCAGGAAATGATAAAGGGAAGGAGCAGGGGGAGAGGGCTGGAAGACGGACACCATTTTATTCACTTTAGTGAATAGCTATATGTTAACTGTAAATACCTGTGTAACTGTGTAATGCCAATCAAACACTTAACAGTATCTGCCTCTTTGAGACACGATCAGGAAAGGAGCATATGGCTAACAGTGTGTTTTAAATGTGATGGAGCCTATGCATTGCATAACTGCCTCTGAATAACCAGAAGAGTGAAGGTTTCCAAACCAAGGTTGAGCATTTCATCTTTCCATCTAACCAATTGACTGGCAGTATTAGTTTGCAGAAAGGTGTCCATTACAGTGGTATTTAATTGACAAGTGGTGTTCAAACACAACACTGTAAATAAGAGCTTGAACTTTAAACAATTATATGTGTTTAGGAGTAGCTCAAAGAAGGCATTCTGCGCTGTCCCTTTTGATAAAAAATGAATACCCAGTTTTGACTTAGCTTTTAACCCAGTGCAATTAAGTTATTTATGTTGTTTTTCCCCCCAAATAGTTTCTCTTTTGATTCTTGATACCTATTTGTTTCAGTGACTAACTACTGGTTTTACCTTCTAAACCACTTATTTCGGCAGCAAGATTACAACTTGACAGCCCTGGGTGTTGCTTCTTTCGAACACCTTCCATTAAAATGTCACCGATACTGGTTATCCAAAATTAGCTAACGGTAAAGTCAAGAAGTCAAACAGTCAAGTCAATTGTAAGTCCTTTAAAAGAGCAAATACATTTTCAAAAGTACAAAACATTTCTAAAGTGAATAGTTTGGCAAATTACCTCTTCAATTTTGTTTTAATATAGTGTTAAAACTAGTAGTTTGCCAGCTGAATGGCTTTTTCTATAGAAAATATTTAAACCCCACAAGTGTTTTCATCCTTAAAAATGTTGGTAATACTCAGATTTTTTTTTTTTTTAATCTGGTTTATTCTTTGTCTCTGAGTCATGCAGCACCTCAGAGCCCACACACTGTCCACCTTACGCTGCACGTCAGTCTTTTCTACATCTAAAGTGTTTGTCTTTGGCATCAGGTGACAATGACTTGTATTATCAAAGCTGATGGAAGACGACGTAGAATTGACTCGCCCTGTGGCGAAAAGTGCTCAAAACCCGCCCAAATTAGCAATTTCGATTTGGGTCCACTTTCGAAAAAGCCGCAGTCTTGAGCTGATAGTCAGGAAAGGAAACTTCTGAGAGGCATCCTTAGCAGCACTTATGTAGAACGTCTAACCTCACTCCTCCAGCCTCTGGATAACCTGCTTTGCGATTAAACCAACGGACAAGCTGGTTATTGAAGCAGAATTAACTAATTTTCCAAAGGGGTTTTCGGAGGGATTACAACATTTTCATCATCCACCATGTAAAAACATGCACACTCTCTTGTCAGTGGAGAAAACGTGGCGCAAGTACTGCCGTGCGACCTCTAAAAGCACTGTTAATCCTGCACAGTGCTATTCAGCTGACAGAAAGCTATTAAGAGCCACATGCCGTTTCGGTTGCTGACTGCCATCTCATGCCACCTAGTGTGTGCATGTTTTAGAATCTGTGGGCGCCCCGCGTTACGAGACGGACAGGTCTTCGATGTCAAAGCCCAACACAGCGAAGAGCTGCTATGTCGCAGATTATGTGTTGGGGGTCAGGTAGACCCTCCGTTATAATTTTCAGTCCATTGCCTAGTGATAGTGATATTTTTATTCATGTTTATGCTTGCATCATCCGCCCGGCCTGTCAAGGGAGGCCATCTTCTCATTAATTTTGGAGAATATCGGCCAGTGATCTAAATGCATGAACCACAGTTTTCTCCATTTGTATAATTTATCGAGAATTTGACTTTTGAACGCAGAATAGCCCAATTAATAACGTTCAAATCACCAATATAATGTCGCAGCTGCCCAAAATATAGGTAAGGAAACCTACAAACAAACGCCAATCGTTTCCATACAATAGTGTTACTTTTTGTTTTGAGTGGAGTCTGCAGTAATATTTACATGACGAAAAGAAGCATAGTTTAGAGCTTCATAATAACCCCAGCTGACTGCAAGAGAGGAGGTGCAACAGTAATATAGTATGCTGTATAGCATTGAAGCGTACTACTCTTGGCTAGGATCTGTCAACCCACCTCCACTGTTCCACACAAAATCGATCCAAAGGAATAAGACTGGCATGACTCCACAGGGAAAGAGTTTATTTCTGCCTCACTGGGGTGCTGACCTTTGTTTGGGTCAATGCTTCAGTGGCCCTCATGAAGCCTATTGAAGTTTTTCACCACTATCTGACTTTCGCTGGCTCCTGACAGAAATAAGAATCTTTGTGCTGTGCCGGCTCTTTGCTCCACTTGAACGGCAGCCAGGTGAGGCTCTGGGGGTGAGATTTAATTAGAAGACAGTTGGCTCGCAGTGAGCGCGCGCGCGTGTGTGTGTGTGTGTGTGTAAGTGTTTTGTGGGGTGCACTTGAGAAGCCAGAGCAGCCCTGTTGCCGGGGCAATGAGAGAATAGAGTGATCTGGAGCTATAACTTTGCCAAGAGGGTGGAAATTTACTGCAGGGTTCGGTATACCATCCCCGTGGTGGTGCTGGCAGCCACACAGACAACCCGTCTGAAAAAACACAAAACAGCTACATCCCTCATAAGCTCATCCATTTAACACCTCATTTTAGTAGCACTGGCCCCAGTTCTAGGATAAGGGGCTTCAGGGGGCTTAGATCATGCTGTCTTTGCAAATATACCAAATGCTTACCTGCTGAGCAAAGAGTGCTTCCAAAAAAGTGTGCTTAACTTGTCACCTGTCTTACAACAGTTGCCAAGTAGGATGTGCATTCATTTGGAACAATTTATCATATGAAAAAAATATATATTTCATATTTTATATTTATTTATTATATTGTACATATCTGAAGAGGGAAAAGGTCAGAAACTGCCACCAGAGGGCTGTGTTATTTTATTTTATTTTAAGAGCCTTTTTAAAACAATAAATCCAGCTTCACTCCTCTCCCATTTCCCTCACAGGTTTGAATCCAGCTCGTGTGATTTGTCGATTGTGAACAGGTGGCGACAGGAATTTGGCAGAGCTTCTTTCTCTTTTTCACTAATCAGTGTCTCGCTAAACCGGATGCTTGCAGGCTTGCAACTGTCAAATGCACGGTCAAATGGGACACGCCTCTACTCCGATTGGTGCCGAACCTCTCTTGACTAAGAGTGTAAAAGAGATGGGTGGCTTGATGGCAACTAGGATTGGAGGAGACGACTCCACTGAGTTTTACCTCACACTCCCATCCTACCGCTGGTAGCTCTCTATACAGCCGGCAGACCCCTCCTCCAAGAATATACCAAACACAAACAAATCAATTATAATAACAAAACTATGATCTTTGTCCTCACTGTATGACACCTCAGTTATGGGGGGTTTCTAAGAGTGATGAATGCCTTCGGTCCTGGGCACCAGATTCCTGACTGCCTTCACTGAGAGATTGCTAGTAGCAATAGTGAAGAACTGTGGAATGAAACATTTATGCCATCCCACTAAACCTAGAAAGGGCAGTACCTGTTTCTGAGTCATGGATTAGTGTGACTACCTCTCGTCCCAGCAAATATCCAATTTCTGGGAATTCAGGGTTAGGTCAGCCTTCTGGATCCACCCCAGTACTTCACAGAGTTGATGCCAAGTTTGTTCCAGGAGGTGCTAAAGATTGTCTGGGCAGGGCACAGTCAATCACCCAGGCTTTCAAGAAATTAATCCATATGCAGCATTGGGTAGGCGTGAATCTGGAGATTGTGGAGACCTTGTGGAAGACCATACAGAGAGCAGTCCTTCTTAGGCAAGATTACTGTTGAACTGGACCATTCACTCTGTGAGGGTTCAGTGACTTCTGATTTCTTCATGAGCAAATTCCATGTTCAGTAAGAATTCTCTAGACGAAGCGGGATATAAATAAATGATTCTAAGAGGGATTTCTGTTGCTCATGAGGAAGATGAACAAAGTTTGGTCCCTTGTAGATGAATCTAGAACAAATGGTCACCATAGTCCTTGTCCCCCAGCTTGTGTACCATGAAGGCTATGACTCCAGACAGTGGTCGTTCTTGGAATTCTTTGAAGATAATAACAATTGGTAATAAATGACTCCTACTGGGAGGTTCACCAACACATTTTTCAAACTGTCGACACTTGCTGTGACATTCAAAACACCACAGTAAATCTAATCAGCCATCCACAACATCCTCAGAATGTATGACAGGACCGACAATGTTGCCTTTTTGTATGACAAGCACCAGTATGCTTCAGTAACCATGTAATCTTCCTGGACCTGGTGCTCAATATGAATTTATGCTTTTGTTTCTTAATATGAAATATTTTTGTTTTGTTAGTGCCATTTCAGTTATTTAAGTTCAACAGAGCAGAGAATTTTTGAGTGGGTTAACAAATGATTGGGTTTATTAAAACATTTTGCTGCCAGCATAGATTCGCTCGGGCAAGGACTTTGATGTAAAAACCTTTTCGCCAAAGTTGTTTGAATGGTTTTACTCAACCGTTTGTTGACACAGTCTGTTACCCTCCTCTACATACTTTAGCCCTGGTCATCAAAGAGTAGTTTCCGGCCACAGGACCACCATTGGCTGGATGTTTTTTGGGTGGTGGACCATTCACGACACACCTGTGAGATAGCCATGAATGAAAACCCCAGCAGGGTTGTTGTTTCTGATATGCTCATAGCACCGTGTCTGGCACCAACTACTATGCCCCATTCAAACTCGCTTAGATCCTTCCACCTGCCAATTATTTCTCTGAATTGCACACTAATCAACTCCCAGGGGCACCTGCCTACCCGCTTCAACATGCGATGTTCTCGCTTCTTTCATGGAATGGTGTGATGTACCTAATAACGCGCCACTCTTTATAGGGCTCATTTACAATGACAGCAAGCTAAAGTCTAACGGATTTAACAGAGCTTGTGTTATTGTATAACCGAGTTCAAATCCATAGCACTAAAAGGTACCCAAAGACCATCAGGCAGACCCAATTGCAAAGCCAAAGCCCTCAGGAAGCAAAACATAAATAACCATCTATACTTTATTGCCAGCAGCTCCGGGGGGAACAGTGACCCAGTAATAGATAAATGGTGTGGCACATTCAGCTACGTCCAAAATATCCACTCTTGTAACAAGTGCTTTTTAACCAGACTGTGAGAAACCATGCACTGAAGAGGGTACATTTTACCATCAGCGGCTGATCTCAGGCAGTGACAGTAGAGCATTTTAGCCTCCAATGTGGACAAATCGGCACTGATGAAACCTCCCAAAGAATTTATATACACACGCGCACGCGGGAAACAATGTTTGCACCATCGTATCCACCTGGTCGCTTAAAAAGGCTCTATATTCCTTGTCCATATTTCAACCATAAGTCTATTCCCCCTGACATATTAAATCATTTTGCAGTTTCTGTGACTGATGCTCTTTCTCATTCTCTCATGCTGCTTTATAATCTAACATTTCACCGTTACTTTTAATCTTTCACAATGGAAACATGTTGGCAATATGAATAAAAAGGAAAATTAAACACATTCTTTCGTTAGGTGTTCTTTCCACTGTACAATCTACCTCTCACTAGATTTACACACACACACATATTATATATCTATATTATAGAAATTCAGAGAGGCATAAACACATTTATGACCATCTAGTTGCAATATGGAGCATAGAAGGGTTTAACAAAGGGTCCTCATTGTTTGTGAATTAGTTTACACTGCACTACCGCTTCCAGGTGTTCTGCATGTGTCAAACCATTTCTCACAAACAAAGAAAACAATTTCATTATGTTTCATTGTTGATCTTAATAGATTTGTGGCTAAAATCAACTATTCTCGATCACTGGAGACCACACAAAATGAAATTACTCCCTCTGTTGGAGGAAGACCGTATTACTCCAGCTGGTATTGGTGTGCATTGCGTCTTAACAATTATTCAATATACGAGCATAAGGTTTGATGTTTGACCATTTTACAGAGGCCAGTACTTCATGTTATAGTAAAATAGCCAAATTTTAAAATATTTTGTCAGTTAAGTCAATCTACATCATCTTATGTTGCGATCTAGAGTAAATATGTTGTTTATACTTTATTTATAAAAATATTTTTCTCAATATGTTTCTCCATTGTTCTGTTAAGACTTTACCCATTTCCTTAAAAACCTATACTGTTAGCACGGGTAATCATTTGAATTTAGGGGATAATTAAACTTGAACAAATTTACACTCTGCGACTACTGCCCATTGACAGCAGGCAGGATTAAGTGATGCACGATGACTTATTATGTTGTTTTCAGTGCAAACAAACATTAGATCAAGACTAGATCAATAGCCAAAGACTATGAAGGCTTTTGTTCACATATTTTAGATGCAACATTTTTAATACCAAAGTGGAAACAAAATAGGTTTTTCTCTTGTTTTCTGGTCACTCCACTAGGGAGCCATATGATCTCATTAAATTATAATACGGGTAATTCGCATGAAAAATTTATGAATATACACGCGCATATATGTTAATTATTATAAATCTTATAAAAGCCGTTACCGGCCTGCAAATAATCTCAAATGGTTTAATGGCCACTGTTATTATGACTGTAATTAAGGTTTAATCATCAATTTTCTATGAAGACCTATCCTTGTTCAATAAGATTAGTAATTTCCACTGAAAGGCATGACGACATACATTTATTTGTATGGTGGAAAGACGGCATAAGTGATAGCAGTACCACAATGTTTCATAAAATTTTTGCATTGCTATTCAGCAAATAGGGCTGATGCACTTTAGCAGGCATAACTCAAAACAACAACTCCTCATTTTCCTCATCCATTTTTCATATCCTCTTAAAAAATGTTTTCAGTTCAAATGTTAAAGTGAACAATCATTTGTGTGCAATAATGAACGCACATTAAAATGTTAATGAAGCCATTAAAACCATATGGGCTCCTTAATAGAAACACACTCCTGTCCTGAACGTAAAAAATGGAAATATGTTAGCACATAGATTAAATAAACATTAGCATTACACTGTGAACTAGTGGCCCAATATAAGGAGAAAGGTTTTACAAGAAGTACACTTCTACACCGCAGTGTCTTAATCTTCGCAGACAAGAATGGCTGCCATATTTAATCCGTGACAAGGTACAAGGTACAAGTTGTGCATTCTCTACAGGCCTCTAGGTTGTACTCCATTAGTTGACAGACATTTGACTGAACCGACTGGCCGAGCATTTTTTTTTTGTACGTTTTGTCCTCTCACTTGGGCATAAACGCATAACTGCCGACCTGTGTGTTGCTGACTTTGGATAGTCTCTGGAAATGGCTGCTCAACAAGTTGGAACAGGTAAGCGAGGAAGTTCAGCAAACACGTCCCTAGTTAATGTCCTTCTGAAAGTCAGCCGGAGCATGTGATCTTATTTCCACTCACTTCAATTTGCGTCCCTTGATAAGCAAAAAATAGGAAGTGCAATAGCGCAGCCTAGTTTTGGATCACATTTTCAGCAGATTCATAAAAAAATAACATAATTTTAGCTATTATCAAGGGGAGAGGAACTTAAGGGCACACCATTTTTTATTAATTAATGATATTGAAACATGACATCAATTTTTTATAACATTTCAGAAAAGAGTATGCACTCCAAATATATAAGGCATTACTAATTGAATTAATGATTTAATTGAATCTATTGGCTTTTCATATGAAGGAGGCATGTGCACAAAGAAATTTCAATTTAGACGATACACAAGCAGAATTGCGGATGGACAGCTGTGTTAATTACAAGTTACACAGGCTATTGTTCTCTCACACAACAGCCTGAGGCAAATGGACAATCCCAATTCCAAACATGACTACAAAGCATATTTTCCTTCTGGGGAATGGGAGCGGAGATGTTTATTAGAGCTGAGATGTTTATTACACCCCTTCATCAAGCGTATAGCCATAATATTTTTAGCCCCAACCAGAGAATTTGCGTTCGCATTAAGTTAACTGCTATCATCTGATAGTTGCCCCCCTGACCTGAATGCTTAAATTATCCTTTTTAAAAATCAAAATCCCAGGCTTCTCGAATGAACAGTTGCCTTCTACAAACACGCCCAACCCATTAGTCTAATCGCTGATGGGTTTCGGTATAATATCAATTGTCTCATTGGTTATTTTTGGCAATTTAATCATTGTAATTATAACTCAATTTTCATAATGAAGTCAATCAAGTCAGGGAAAAAGCCAGGAAGGGAGGTGTGGGATGCCTTATAAAAAAAGCACCTTGACTGTATTGTCATTTTTATCATAATCTATGGAAGGTCAGTTTGGGGACTCATTCAATGTTGTCGTTATATTCCTCCGATTTGTATTCGCGCTGAAGAAGCATTTACTTTATTGATCCATACATCTAATAGACAAGTGCATCCCATAGTCTTCCCTGAGTTTAAAGGCCACGATAAATGTGTGTGAAGCCTAAAACATCTTGTATGTTTGCATCGGTGCAAATATTGGGCTTTCCGTTGTTTTTCACTTGATTCCCGGGGGCCTTGTCTGTTCTTGGGCCCTCTTATTTGTTCCGGTCAGCATACGTAGAAGTCCCAGGACAGCAAGAGTGCTTGTCTTTCACCAGACTAGACTCAAGGCACATGACCTCTGGGATACTTAAATAGGTATTTTTTTACATGTCATTGTAGATCCCTGAGCAGACTCTGCGACACCCTTATGCAGACTCTTTAATAGATGAAAATGTGATGTTTAATGAATGGACATAAAGTAGATTGAACTTTACTGAACACATTTTCAATTCTGTTGACACAAACTATGTTATTTACACTTTTAAATCTGCTCTGTTAATTGTTCTAAAACATTTTTGTTTTGTTTTGTACACAGTAATCTATAAAATACTACTATGTCACATGGCGGAAACAGAGACCCTTTAAGCCATTACCCCCACCCCTATAAATACAAATACGCATAGGATTTAAACTGATTTGGTGACAGTTCAACGCAACATAGGCTACTTTAACACCGAACGACCGCGGCAATGAAAACTTGTATCACCACAGCTTTCTGAATGCTACAGTATAAAACAATGCTACAAGCTCGATCGCTTTGAGAATAATTATGTGCTCTCGACTTCTCTCGCTCCATGTTACATTCCACAATCCAAACTCATTCGTCTATCTGGCCCCATATACTTGAATGCATACTAAGTTTTGGAGGCAACCAGAAAGCCAACCGGTAATACTTGCGTCAGCCGCAATGAGCACTGACCACATTCAACATAAAGCATACCTCTGCATAACACCACTGCAGTCGTGTGAATCTGGAAGGTTATTTTCAATCGTGACTTAAACCGTCAGCATGCAAAATTGTGAACTCACACCTGGAAATTGGGAATCATTTTGATTAATATAGTGCCTCCCAGCTCAGACTTCAGCGGCTGACAACTGAGCCATTTTTTAATGATTCCGTAAAGTGTACTGACAACGCGAGCGACAGCTCACCCGTATCATCATCAACGGAGTCCAAGAGTATTGGTCAACAAGGCCGACACATTTAAGCATTTAAATGTGTTTTTCCACACGTGTGATCACAAAGATGACAATGCCCCGTAGGGCAGTCTTTTTATCTATTAAAGCCTGTATATGTCTGCTTGGGGCCCATTCAAAGTGACTGATAAGGTCATGAAACCAAAATGAGTTTGGTGCATACAGATAAGAGTAACACAGTACACTTGCAGCATCACCAGTATTAAAACAGCAAATATGCCCACTCCAACCAACATCTGTCGAATCATTTACTTTGCCAGAACCACTTATTTACACTTGTTGTGTAGTTGAGACTACTCTAACAATAATATTAATTATATAGATGCTGATGAAAATGCTAAAATGATAGATGATGACACTGGTGAAAACCGATAACATTCATCACAGCTATTCCTGTGGGCCGCACAGCATTTTTGCACAGTAAAAACTTGCACATAAACAGCCTCATTCTGGACCCTTTAAATGTTTATTATTTTAATTTAAAAATCTATTAAACGGCAAACATCAAATGGCAAACTTTTGGTTATCTTATATCAACAAAATGAATCACATCACTCCAGCCGAAGGGGAAAAAAAAAAACAAATCCCCCAAAAAAGAGGGCTATAATCAATCCTAAACACCGGGTTAATTTTTGCGTCTGGCCACGGTTTAGGTACTGATCCAGAAGTATACAGCTGTGTCCATTCATTTAAGTGCTATTAAAAGTTTCCATACTGCCTTAAATGGGTTTCCGTGGCTGCCGCTGTCAAAGCCTCAACGCACCCACCACTGAGCCGCGGTTTCCAGATCCCCTGAGAAATGTCAACGCACACAGGCACCACATCCAAACTCCTCTAAAAATATCACCGTAATACATTCCCACCTGATGGTTTTTACAATTTTTTAAATCTACTGTAATATCTTAAAATTACACCACCGCATTTGTGCATGGATTACTGCATCACTAAGATGTTGTTGCATACGTTCTGTCCCTCCCCCCCCCCCCCCCTTGCAGGACAGGGTATAAATCATTGCATCGGTCAGAAAATTGATGCACAAGGGGCTGTTTTATGGATGACCAGCACAACCTCCGTTTCCCCTATGGTCTTAAAACAGCCGTTTAACATGATTTGAGGCATTTAGTGATGCATGAGGTGAGATGCCCCATCAGGGTGATCTGAGGTGATTAGATGAACTCAAAATAAATAAATAACACAAGTTCACTGAAGTTCAAGAGCGGTAAAGAAAATTTGGTCTAGGCAGCACTTCAGAAGTGTGTTTGGCTGCTTTTCACACCTTTTGCCTTTAATTTACCCGAATGCAAGGCGACTGCTGCTAAGTGTGTCATTTTCCATTTAGGAAGAAATAAAGAAAGCCACACACACACACAAACACACACACAAACACACACACAAACACACACACACACACACACACACACACACACACACAC
>JAOVYW010003981.1:0-13540 GCA_025775045.1 Hiodon tergisus | reverse complement strand
GGGGCACTGCTCGCTTTTACACAACACTGGATTTGACCAAGGGCTATTGGCAGATTCCCCTGTCTCCGATATTCAAGGAAAAAACGGCTTTCTCCACTCCGATCGGTTCGTACCAATTTGTCACTTTGCCTTTTGGGCTTCACGGAGCACCAGTCACCTTCCAGAGGCTCATAGACCGTGTACTCCAGCCGCACTGTGAGTACGCCGCCGCCTACCTCGATGACATTGTTATTTACAGTAATGATTGGGAACGGCATATGCGGCACTTGCGGGCGGTCCTAGGTGCTTTTTCGTGGGGCTGGTCTCACGGCAAACCCAGGCAAATGTGCGATTGGAGCGGAGGGAGGTACGGTATCTGGCCTTCCTCTTAGGTGGGGGCCGATTTCGGCCACTTATCGACAAAACGGCGGCCGTTTCCATCTGTCCCCTGCCTAAGTCGAAAAAACAGGTGAGATCTTTCCTTGGGTTGGCTGGGTACTATCGACGGTTCATTCCCAACTTTGCCGACCTGGCCTGCCCGTTGACAGACCTCACCAAAAAGGAGAGTCCAGACCTGGTCCGTTGGACGGAGCAGTGCCAGACGGCATTCGTGGCTATTAAAACGGCTCTGTGCGGGGGACCTGTGCTGGTTAACCCTGACTTCTCCAAAGACTTTGTCTTGCAGACGGATGCGTCGGAGAGTGTGGCGTGGGAGCCGTGCTGACCCAGGAGGTGGACGGGGTGGAGCATCCTGTCATCTATATCTGCAGGAAGCTCTCCCCCAGGGAGGATCGGTTCAGCACCATTGAACACCCTTTGCGTCTTGCCATCAAGTGGGCTGTCCTGACCCTGTGGTTCTATCTCCTGGGTCGCCGGTTTCTCTTAGTCACCGACCATGCTCCCCTCCAGTGGCTGCACCGGATGAAGGACACCAATTCTCGAATCACCCGCTGGTACCTCGTGCTGCAGCCTTTTCGGTACTGGGTGGTTCACCGGCCGGGGGCTCAGAATGCCACTGCCGACTTCCTCTCCCGGTTGGGGGAGGGGGGGGGCTGTTGTACCGAATGAGCCCTTGGTTCGTTCTGGTGGGGGAGCTATGTGCCACACGTCCGTCTCGAGAACACGCACAGGAGAGATCGGGGCACGCCCACCAGCACCGGCTGAAGATTATGCTAATTGTGAACAGCATTTAACTACCTGTGATCCCTCAGTAGGTGCTGGAAGTCAGGAGAGGAGCCAGGCGGGAGAACGGCGGACAGAGTGGCGCAAGAAAAGAAGGTGAACAAGGCGGAAGAAAAAGTCGGCTCTGGCGAAGCGGATTTTGTCTTCGTTTATTTTAATTTTGTTCGGTGTTTTATTTAGTTTGTTATTTTAGTTTGTTTTGTTTGGGGTGAACCCGTGAGGGGGATTCCTGTGGAGCATTTATTGTTTCTTTGTTGTGATAGAAATAAAGCCGGCAAGAATGCCGGAAGTGTGTACTGCCGATTATTTCCCGAACCAAGCACGTTGGCGTGCTACACTATATTTACAATGTGGGTCTCCTACTCAGGGGTGAACAGTCGACCTCTTTCACCAGATGCTGGTTTTCTTGCAGTTCTATAAAAACATTTGAATGGTTTTAGTGATAGATTATGAAAGTACAGTACACATTTACTGCACCAGTAAGACTACAGCACTTACAGTAGAGGAACATATTCAGACATTACAGTTATTTGTTCATGAAAACATTTTTAGAATGGTTTCTTCAATTCCTCCCAGCAGTGTGCAAAGGGTATTCAAGGGTTGATTGTATTTGATGGTATTGTGTGTAATTTGAATGCAAAGTTTTCTTTCTACCACAGATAATATGGTTTTGACTACAATGTTTACTTTTGGGTCAAAAGTCAAGGATTCAGCCAAAATGGTGTGAGTATCAAGACATGTATTTAGGTTTTGAGAAAATGTAGTACACATTCAAGAAATGTGTGTTAGCAATTGAGAAAAACTGTAATATTGTTGGATTACATTTTATTGTACTGTGATGCAGAATGATGTGAAACAATTACATAGGTACAGTCTAGAAAGTGTAGAAAGTTGAAGACACACCTGTTCTCCAGGCTAAATGTTTGTATTATGGATGGTACCGTGTAGCGACTTGGGTTGGGCAGACCTGTTCTCCAATCTATATGTCCGTATTATGGGTGGTACCGTGTAGCGACTCGGGTTGGGCATACCTGTTCTCCAATCTAAATGTCCGTATTATGGATGGTACCGTGTGGCGACTCGGGTTGGGCATATCTGTTCTCCAGGCTAAATGTCCATATTATGGATGGCACCGTGTAGCGACTCGGGTTGGGCATACCTGTTCTCCAGGCTAAATGTCCGTATTATGGATGGCACCGTGTAGCGACTCGGGTTGGGCTGGACTCTCTGCCCAGCCTCCCTCATCATCAGACAATGATTTATGACATGGTCCACCAAACTGGCCCGTCGGAAACATGTCTCTGTCAATTGCATGTTCCCCTTCTTTGTTCTTGTCTTCATCCTCCTCCTACTCCTCTCTCGCTTGCTCTTCCTCTTCCTCTCGCTCTCATTGTCTCCATGTTTGCAGAGTTCCCACAAAAGAGCTTACCTGAGATTGATTTGTAGTGCTAAGGCTCAGACTAATTGGTGTTCAATTACTGTTTAAGTGTTTTCATATGTGTGTGTGTTGCCAATTTCAGGTATGTTTTTCATTTTGAATGGAAGTGTTTTCCCAATGATTGCAAGAGATTTCATTCTTGAAGTGTCTAACGTAAGAAACAGTGTGTAGTGTTTTGCAAGTGTGTTGCAGAATTGCAAACAAAGTGCAAAGCAGACAATGTGTTTGTAGTTTTTGGTGCCTTTGTTTAAGGGATGGTTACAAAAGTTAAGGTTTTGATGTCTTTGTCTAAGCATTTACTTTCAGTGTGTAAGCAATTAGAAAAAACCAAACAACAATAAAAAATAAAAAAAAATAAAATAAAAATAATAATAATAATAAAACGGTTTGTTCTTCCAATACTGAGATGGGAGGGTTTAGCACTGAACTGGCGAGAAACAACTTTCATTTCATTTGAATTATTCATTAATTCCTTGAATTATTTTTTCATTGTAAACTGACAATAAAGGCCAGTTGGAAAACCAGGGTATGAAAAGTTTGTGTTCTCTATCCCGTCTCGTCTGTCTCCAGACCCCAGCGCCTACTGTGGGGCGGCACGCTGTTAAAACAGGTTGGTAATTGCCCAAACCTCTCCCACTGCTGTTTGCAAGATGGACGAGTGGCACAACCCCGTACATCAGGGATGACAAGATTGAGGCCATCAAAGCCAGAGCTTTCTCGGAGCTACTGCAGAGAGTGCAGAGGACATCATAGGCTAGACAAACTATCCGTGACCCTCAAGCAGGAGCAGAAGGAGTATAAAGCTACTCTTCGTAGCCATTTTAAAAAAAACGTCAGCCAGACCAGGCATTTCGGAGAACTAGGCACTTGACCCTGTTGAACTAAATAGCTTCCTGCTGTCGCCAGATGCAGATACTGAAACTGACCCACAGGCATAAAGGAAGCTCCAAAAGCTCACCAGAGTTGGCCAGCTGACAGACCACTGCATTTCGAAAGTACCAAAGACCACTGCATTTCGAAACTACCATAGACCATTGCATTTCCAAAGTACCAAATACCACTAAATTTCCAAAGACCACTGCATTTCCAAAATACCAAGGACCACTGCATTTCCAAAGTACCAAAGACCACTGCATTTCCAAAGTACCAAAGACCACTGCATTTCCAAAGTACCAAATACCACTGCATTTCCAAAGTGGCAGAGACCACTGCATTCCCAAAGTACCAAAGACCACTGCATTTCCAAAGTACCAAATAACATCGCATTTCAGTCACCAGCTCATCCCCACTGAGGTTTCTCTTGTTTTGAAAGCAAACATTGGAGGAATCAAGACAGCAGCTGTCGACCAATTACAGATCACATTCTTAACTGTTAAACAGGACTACCAGGTAGGTAGGGCTACCTACCACCCCAAATCGTTTCTAGTTCTTCAGAATAAACTATAACTATAGAAGGGGGGGGGCACCCAAATTCTGAAATGCTAATTGTGAAATGCATAATGAATGTAGCAAATAATTAATGCTGGGGCACACTTGTGGTCTTGAAAACATCCATAAAACATTCCATCATAGAGTGCTCCCAGCTTACCACCGGACCTAGGGCAAAAAAAACCTCATTACCTCTAAAACCTTTCAGCAAACAAGATGAAACAAAAATAATGAAAGGAAATTGTAAACTTTATTAAACTTCATTAAAGTCAAAGTCTGGGATCATGGCTATAATGGTCAGTTAGATTGGTGCAAGTGCGCACTGGATCATCTAAAAGAATTTTCAGAGTAATGGCTGTCTAATTTATTCTTTCATGTTGTCCGGGGGTACGTCTAATCTCCGGGCTGTGTTTCTTCTCTTAATAAACTCCAAATAATTTGAGCCCCCTTTACCAACCAGCATTTAACAACAATTAACAGGTGTAGACATGTGATGCAAATGACTAGCTTAACGAGGTGGGAAATAAAATAAAGCAACAAAGCAAGCATAAAGCAATGTCGATATTCCCCTTCAGGACCAAATGGATGATCTATCATCATTTTGATCTTTCAAAAAAAAAAAAAAAATGAAACCAGAAATCTCAGGAATTATTTTGTTAAACTAAATTAAACTGTTTTCTTCTTCATCCCCAGCTAGTTTTTATTTCCCAGAACTTTAATGAATTATTTATGTATGCTGACATAACATCTTTACAGTGTCTTACACACCCTGGGGCACATTATGATGTTCCCAAATGAAAGATAAGTTAGTTACTAAACATAACCAATGAAAATTACGACCTGGTTTTGAAAACAGTTTTATAGCTTCCTGATTAAAATAGGTTGTGTTATGAGATATTTGTGGCCCACAGCTTGTGTGTGCATGCACACAATAGAAGCCTTTAACATCAATTATTGAGTTGTGAATAACATCCAATTACCCATTAGTTATTAATTAATTATCTCTACGTGTCTGTGCAACCTTCAGAAGCACAATCATGTTAATATAATCAACACATTCAAACACAATGTAGTTCTTAAAGGAGGCTTGGCAATCGGTTTCCACAGTGCTCTGCTAATGGTCAACAGGCGGCAGTTGGATGCGGAAAAGTTTTCCTGAATCACAAGCTGCTTTGCTTTGCACAAGCTCACAGTGCTGGGGTCCCTCATGCTTTTTGGCGGGTCAGTTCGAAGGAGCATGTTTGCAGATCTGAGGCAGACCCTTAACTGGAAGCTTGGCTGCCTCCAGTAATTAGCTCGAACAGCCCTGGCTCTGGCATAGGCAGCCAAGGCTACATCATAATGAGCCCAGCTGGGATTAGCAGGACAGGACAGGGAAGCAGGACAGAGCCAAGGCCTCCTGCATCATGTACAGTGTGGGAAGATCAAACACGGGCAGCTGGAAAGGTTGCCCCCTCGCCGCTGCTTTCAGGAAACCAGGCATGGCAGTGTGAGCTACAGTGGCTAATGAAGAATGACACCTCCTAGAGATGACAGCAATGCTAATTAGGACAATCCTTCTGTGGCATTATGCAGTTAATGCCACCGAGGCTAAACGTGTCTCAGGCGATAAAATGAATGGGCCATTTAACTCAATGCCACCCCAATCCCAAAAATGAGATTTCACTTATTTAATAATGCTGATCTGTGTTTTTAAATATGTATAAAACCATTTTTCAAAATAACTCTTTTAATATCATCTAATGTGAAAAAAACCTACAACCAGATGGAATATGAAGGACAGAATGCCAAAATTAAACGAACATAGTTTCTGCTTTAACGTTAGAAATCTTTTTTCAGTTAGTGGCACACCTGGTTACCATCCGTTAACCAACTTTAGAAGCAGTTAGGAAGCATTTATTTCAGTTAATCTTTTGATTATTTTTCTCGTGGTTTTTTTACTGAGCCTTGAATCAGGCATTCAAGGCCAAATATTGCATGAGTCTGTGAGCAAAACTCAGGGCAGTGCATGCTGGGACGGAATATGGGAGTAGCTACCGATTTATAGAATGGCAGACACCCAAAAGGCCATTTGTTTATGGATTAATCAGCAATGAATCCTTAATGACTGCACAGACACACACACACACACGCACACACACAGACAGACAGACAGACACGCACAGACACACACACACACCAAAGGCCTTGATATCACATGTACTTTTTTTTATATAACTCCCATATCACAGATATGATTGAGCTAGCTACCAGTGACGATCACTGTGTAAGCAAGATCATTTGGCAATATCAGAAAGTACCTGTTTGCATCTACTACTACAGAACAGCCTGTCCAGGGGACACTCTTATTTAGATGTGAAACTGAACGTTCAGAAAAAGATAGCATTTTAGTCCGTTATTAGTTTGTTATTAGTAATAATAGATAGATAGAGAGTTTGTTATTAGTTTGAATAGATACACTTTGGTTTGTGCAATGTCCCTGCAGGTAGACGTCCAAGTGGAGATGTCATGTGATTTTTTCATATGAAATACACAAAAACAAAACACATACAACCTGGGCCTGTGAGAAACAGGCAACGATGCCTGTGAGACAAATACAAAATACAATTAATCAGAGTGCCAGAGTCAGTATTGTTGACAATAGTTCACTTAGCGGATTTTCGAGATGAGTTGCCTATTTCTGGCGCTCGTTTAATACTCTGTCTTGTGCACTCCTATGTATTTTCATTATCGTTATTGTGATAGGGGTCTGATTTGGTCTGGCTCAAAGTGTAGAACTATACTGATTATACTTAGATTTCAATGTCAAAAAGTATTTCCTTGACGCAATATGTATTGAAATACTGTAGGGATTGCTGGGTTGCGGGAATCCCTCCACTGCCACCCCCACTCCATAGCTGCCAGACCAGGACTTTTGCAGATCCCTGGGCCGGAGAGTGTCCTCTTAGCTGGCAGAATTAGACTTTACTGGCTGGTGAGGAGTCTGCTCTGGATTGGTTTAGATGGGTACTGGTTCCCTCCAGCTTCCATCCCTAACTAAACCATCAGGGATAGTATATTAAAAAAGTATTACCATCAGGGTTAGTTAGCCTGGGGAAAGACTGACTGAGACCTTGATATATTGTTTAGACCAGTTATGTAAGTCAGTGTTTGTGTGTGAAATAAAGGCAAGTGTTGAAGAAAAAAACTGATTTTTGAAGTAACCAAATTGTAACTGAAAAAAAAACCTCATATTCATTTCCATACTAATTATCAACATGTCTCTGCTATAAAAGACATCTCGTAATTGACATATTCGTATTTGAAATTATAAAGCAGCAAAAGAGATGGAAAGAGGTTGAATGGTTTGTGCCCCAATTTCAAGTGTGTCTGTCCGAGAAACTGACAAATCATCAAAGAGATCAGAGTCGGTAACCATGACAGCACACGCCAAACGGACAAACGCTGCATCAGGAAGGAGGAACAGCGGTTAAAAGTTGAAGCTTGGCCACAGGGATAGATGGACACATCAACATGATAGTTAAAAACATTTTTTTAAAATCTAGACCTCTTTCTTAACAAAAACTGTATGTCATGACCTTCATAAAGCTAATATTTTTGGTAGGGCTGTGATGCAACTAAGGCCAATGCACAGCAACACATAACCTGGTAATGAGTACTAAAGCAGTGAGTACTTCTTCTCTCCTGAGCAGAAGACGACAGTAATACGATCTGATGAGTCATACATCTGGTGGAGTTCATGTTTGGAGAAAGCAGAAGTCATAGGATCTGATTATATATCTGCATGGTAGAATTATGGCCTATAAATAGCTGGGCATTGTAGGTGACCAGGTTCACCCCATGGTGCAAACATTGTGTCATCAAGATGTTCTCATATTCCAAGACAATAACGCCCCGTACGCGCAGCTAAATGAGGGGCTTAATTAACACCAGGACAAAGTCAAGCACATTCAACCATTAGATCTAAACATCATTGAACCTTGAAGTTCTGGAACCTACATCACCACTAGAAACCGTTCAAAACTTGTATAACAGGATTCCAAGATGGACTTATTAGGTACCAAATGTGTATATATTGTTTGGTGTTATTATTTTGTCTATCCTGTGTGCGTGTATATACGTGTAAACAGAAAAGTTAAACATTTTCCTTCTCACTCTGGCTTTTCCTGCCCCTATTCTCGGGGCTGGCTAACGCTAAAATCTCAAAATTGGCTCTGTACCTTGGATGGAATAATGATCCAACACTTATTTGTAAGAGCCATGGAAAGAATTGAACTCCTTCACACTTGTTTCCACACAGTAAGAACGCTTCATGGAGTGTGGTCACTCACAATTGTTGGTAAATATTGGGTTGCACTGGCGGCTATTAAAACCCCCAAATTACACAGGACTTTAAAGTGAATGTATAGATTTTCCTGACAAAACCCCCATTATTCCGACTTTAACCGAGAGTGCTTTAAAGGGGCAAGGGGCCGAAAACAAGCCAGGTTTCTGCTTGAGTGGTCCGGCATGTCGAGTGGTTTGAAGGGAAGAGCTTGTTTACTGCCGATATGACCTGGCTGCCCCGCCGAGAGGGAAATGCAGGCCCTGAACCCCGCTATTATTAACAAGGACAAAAAGAACAAGTGAAGCTACCAGCAATGTGACAGGTATGGACTTACCCACTTTGGCCATCAGTTTGTACTGCCCAGGTCTCCTCTAATGAAAGCAGGGATAACTGATTACTCTGACAGGAAATAACTCGTCAGAATTCAGCCATCAACCACATGTTGTATTTAATAGGCCCTTTTTTGTTGTTCTCCGAATCACCCAAAATTTTGGTAAAAAATGTGATTAAGATGATGGCATGATGGAACATTTTGTAAACTGTAAAAAACATTTACTGTGTTGGAAATATTCTTGTGACATTGAAAACTACGGAATATGTTTTGCCAGGAAATTATAAGAAGGGTTACTTCGAATCAAGTTCACTACCATGTAAAGTGAATAATCAGCTGCAATTTGAGTGGCTGTGTAATCTTGGGTTGTAATCTGGAAATGTTGCAGAGGATGTATTTGTAGGTGTTTGACAAAAACTCAACTCAATGAGTTGCTACCCACACTCAAGATTGAAAATGATCATTATGAGCCAATATTTCTGCAAAGAATCAATTGGGCACTTGGGTAAAATGATAACAACGAAGCAAAACTAAATTCAGCCCTGACCACCTTATTACCCACTGTAGCAGACACAGTCCGCCACTTAAAGAATACCCAGACCTGAATCCTCTCGTGTTTCATCCCTGCTCAGAACTTGGCTGCCCAGCCCAATATAACAGGCAAGGGCTACGTGGTCTCCATAATGGTGATGATAGGAATGAGGCCGGCATGATGTAGAGCATGCAGATGTGTGTTTACGCAGGAGCAGCTACTCACTGACTGGCTCCAGGTCTCTAGGAGGTTTTTCTTGTCACCTGTCAGCGGGCCTCATGCCTCGGCAGAAAGGACGGTTCATTCAGACGCACAGATCGCCAAGAACTGCGATGAGTGTAATTATCAAAACTGATAATAGCAGCGTAATAGTGAAGCAGAAGGCTATTCCTCTAATTCAGTTTACCTTCATTGAAAGTACTGCATTTTAGTACTTAAAAATCATTTGGTTTAATTAACTGTAAAAAGGAATAAAGATATTAACCGATATTAACACTGTTCACAGCTTAGATCGACAATCTGTGCTTCAATTTTCACCTTCAGAATGGGTTCAGGTGGAAAGGTGACCGACACAAATGGTTGTGGAAAAACTGTAATTTCTGAGTCAAGAAAGCAAACTGCTGCCTTTCATCCCACCTATTTTAGGGGGGAAGGGGGAAGGGGGAAGCGGCCTGAAAGCTGAAGGTCATAAGAACGAAACAGCTGATACATTGAGGGGCAAACCAAAGTCCCACAGCATCCCGTCAGTGGAGCGGTGTGCCAGATCCTCTCCTGCTGCTTCATCGCTTTTAGCAACATACAGTGCGGAGAGGGAGACTCTTACTGCCACAAAGGTCAACCAGGAGGAGACGGCAGGTTCGAAGAAGATCATAACTCAGTGCCTCAGAGGCCATCAGCCTCCTCCTCGTGCGTGTTCCAGCCTCCGCTCCTGTTTGACTTTCATGTTGTGATCCTGCCGTTTAACGCCAGTACATGCTGATCTTTCCTTTCAGGACTACGGTTGCCTCGCTATTCTGAACTAATCACAGATCCAAAGACATGGATACTGTAACGTGGCATGCATTTGTAGAATATCCTTTAAAATTACGTACAAGGGCAGGGTAGGCGCATGCTCATCCACCCTTTTCCTGACATGAGTGAGAGAGCACAGAGCTCCTCTCTCTAAGGCTGTGGGAGTCACTTCCTGTGAACAAACAGGGATGGCCAAACCTGAAGCGAGCCTGCACAAAAAGCTCCTCTCTCTATGGCTGTGGGAGTCACTTCCTGCGAACAAACAGGGACGGCAAAACCTGAATTTAGCCTGCACAAAAAGCTTGTAATAAGAATATAATTTTAACATGCAAGCTTTTAGTTTAATTGTATTATTTTATTTGAAAATATCTTGTTTTAATAGTACTTGTAGGATCCCCAAAATGCATTCTGATAATCAGTTTGTTTTAACCCTTGTCTTGTCTTAAGGGTTAAAAATGACCAGCCACTATGTTTAACAACAGAGAAAACCCCCTAAATTATCTTTTTTCAACTTGAAATTTGATTAATTTAACAACTAATGAGTAACCCCAACATTAGAAAAAGTTAGAAAAAGTTAGAAAAAGTAAAAGATCAACCATGTTCATATTTCCATGAAAGCTGTACACCCCCAGGGTACAAAGATTAGGGTAATTTTTGACCTGGCAGTTATAAAATCATTTACACACCACAAAAACCACAAAGAGACACACACACATACAAACACACACACACACACCCCTGTTTGTTCACAGGAAGTAAGACTACACAAGCGCTAATATGTAAATAGAATCAACCAAAGTTTGTTATCAGATTAAAGAGAAAGTTAACAGGCTGTATGATCAAACTGTAAAGGACAAAACCTGTAGAGTTATGCCAGCCCTGCAGATCAGTAAAATTAAGTGAACCTTCAGATATACACTAAAACAGTTTTAACACGCTGACCACACATGAACTGTAAGCATGCTACTGCAAAAGAAATGGACAGGGTTAATTAAACTGAGAGGCCAAAAGAGATACCATGTGGCCCATTTGTTTCTGGTCTATGAAGACTCCAGCATCTGTTTAGTCTGCGACCAGCAAAGATGACCAGCAATTTTAGTGTGATGTCAGCGCTGACTGGAGTCCTTTCATGTCCTGCCAGCTTCAACTTACTGCAGAGCGCTGGGATGAAGCACAGATAGCACCCAAGTGCCTGGCAGCTGGCCGGCGGCAACGTCCGCTATCTGTGCGACATATGCTGTAATGGCTTTACAAACATTTCAAGCACTGCTTACAAAATGCGTTTTGGAGAAAAGAGCTGTAATTTACAGAGAGTCTGTGATACCAGATACGCTTCCCCGGGAATGCTTAGCCAAGCCCAATTTCAGAAACTGGGTCCGGCTGCCCTTAGTGGGGTTCTTAATGGTGCCTCAGCTGTAGATCTCATTGTGTCTTGTTCATATAGTTGGTGGAAAATAATGTAGTATATTCACTGATTCATCCAAGCTAAAAACACAAGACATAAAATGCGTTTTTTAGCAATATAAATGAGCCCACTTCGATGAAAACTGATAAAGAACAATAAAATTCACTATGCCCTATGTAGTCCCACAGGGTTCGGTCCTAGGTCCCTAACCCTTTAACCATTACATATTACATGTCACATGTACCATGTTAGTAGTGACTAGCAAATAATTCCTGTTAATTGGTATTGACTTCATACCCACGTAGGCATAAAAGGGACTGCTCTTTGTTTAAAATTGGGAAGACTCATTTGATTTGTTTCCGGTTAGATATAGAGTACCACATGGTTCGGTGTTGACCCCCTTCTTTTCTCTTTGTATGTGCTACCCCTTGGTGATCTCATCCGTAAGCACAAGATCAACTTTCATAGTTATGCGGATGACACACAGCTACAGTATATCTGTCAGGGAGCCCGGGTGAGGATTTTCTGTGGGCTAGACTGAAGCTTTGCTTGAAAGATGTAAGAGATGGGATGTCCTCTAATTTCCTATTGTTGAATTCTGACAAAACAGAAATGATCATCCTTATGTGCTGGGCTTAGATGGAAAGATGATAGAACAGAGTGTATTGGTTAAAGATCTTGGAGTTACAATTGACCCAGATCTTTCTTTTGACCGTCATACTAAAATATTGCCAGAATAGCATTCCACCACCTGAGAAACATTGCCAAGATTTAAAAAAATGTAGGTGATCGAGATGCAGAGAAATTAATCCACACTTTTGTTACTTCAAGACTTGATTATTAATGCTATATTAACAGGTGGCTCAAATACAGTCACAAATCAATTACAAGTTGCTCAGAATGCAGCTGCTAGGATCCTTACGAGACGTAAGAAATATGATCACTTCACACTCGTATTGGCTTCGTCACATTGGCTGCCAATAAGGCAGCAGGCTGATTTTAAGTTACTTTTGTTAACTTTTAAGGCTTTTAAAAAACTTTTTATAATCCTGTATGTCCCATCTAGACAACATTGCTCACAAGAGGCTGGAAATCTATTTACACCAAGAATAACCAAATCAAAATCTAGAGGAAGAGCATTTTCATATAGAGCTCCAAAACTATGGAATAGCCTCCCAAAATTTGTGCTGGAATCGGACACAGTCACTATATTTAAAGTGAGATTAAAGACGTATCTATTTAAACTTGCATATAGTCAATAGGGGGACTGTGACATTGAAGGGATTGTGGCTATTGGAAATGTTTCGTGATAATAACCATTCCTGTTATCACACCATCATTGGTGGTTCCCCCCTAGTTGGCTGGGTTCTGCCTTTGGTGGGGCGGGATGGGTTTGGAACACCACATTTGGCCATGTGTTGTTTCACCCTCTTTGTATGCTTCCATAGATATATGTAGCTGTGACCACTCAAGTTTCACTTTAAAAATTTAAAAATTACTTAATTTAAGATCATCCTGCTTTCATAGGTAAGCGTTAACAATGTGCTATCTCTCTCTTTTGAGCAATCACGTGTCTCAAGGATACAGAAAAAACTTTTCCATGCTTTTGTGACCTATAGATTAGACTATTGTAATGCCCACAGAGTGTGATAAAACTATTACAGCTTGTGCAAAACACTGTTACTGCAATCACTTCAGTAGCTACCCAGTTCCTAAACATATTGAGTTTTCTCCCACTTTCTTTCCCCCCACTCTCCCTTAGCCTGTGAGAGATAAGCTACTGTTGGCTATCTCTCCAAACTTCCACATAGTGCTGAAGCTGCTGACCTGTCCCTCCAACCTTCCATCTGTAGTGCACTGTTGACTATCACTCCAACCTTCCATCTGTAGTACACTGTTGACTATCA
>JAOVYW010003980.1:1386-13540 GCA_025775045.1 Hiodon tergisus | reverse complement strand
GGAATGAGCCAATGAAGAGTTAGTAAAACTTAAGGAATGAGCCAATGAAGAGTTAGTAAAACTTAAGGAATGAGCCAGCTTACTGTGGTGAGACAGAAGACCAGGACTCATGGTTGGTCATGGTGTAGATTTCCACAATGCAGCGTTTTGAATTTGACACATTATAGCAGAATCCAAGAGCAAATCGAGGCCCAAATATTCACTCTGATCTGACACTGCTACAGGGACTGCCAGTAGGAGGGTGGTCTTTCCTGAAGCGGGTGCACGAGAATGCAGCGTGCCGTTACTTCAGTACCTTCAATATGCTGCACATGGTCGAACCAGGAGCCATGTCCCACTGCAGGTGACGGTGGACAGAG
The DNA here is from genome assembly GCA_025775045.1 of Hiodon tergisus. Lineage (NCBI taxonomy): Eukaryota > Metazoa > Chordata > Actinopteri > Hiodontiformes > Hiodontidae > Hiodon > Hiodon tergisus. The sequence continues at coordinate 13,181 of JAOVYW010003980.1, read as the reverse complement.
TTCAGTCCGTTCAATCGATCCTTTTACTCCACTTGTGGCTGTTCGTTGGGGAGGGGTCTCTTTCACTTCCCGCATACCGGACATTTCCGTCACTGTTTTCTCTGAAGGACACCCTGTAACATCTGCGTTTCTATGTTTGCCGTCAATACAGAGTTCATAGTGTATTTTATACCAGCAGGTTGTTGCTTTGTTCAATCTGAACGTGTGTATAATTACGAGTGCAACAGCCTCTTGGGAGGGCTTTCTCCAGGACAGAGGGTTGGGTACAAAGACCTGTAATCTTGGCAGGTAACGGCCTGGGACGTGGCATTCCCAGCCGTGAATCGCTCTGCTGATTCATAATATGGCCTGATTAACATTATAATGGGATGCGAACCTACGGCACAACGGGTCTCAAGAAGACTGTATCTTCCCTCAGGTACAAGCAGACATGAAGAGCTTTGGTCCAGCGCTCAAGCACGGTTCATGGACCTGCGTGGGGCCTCTGTAGCTCATGGTCCACAGCGAGCGGTGAAACTAGTGGTACGACGCCGCCTTGTTTTTGGGGGTCCCTAGTCATCATCTAATTCACCTGTGGAATGCACATCAATGCTGCAACGGCTTCTCGTGTCAATTCACATCATTGCGTCTTGTGCCTGTGAGCAAATCATTACGAGGAGGCCTGCTTCGGGGGGCTAACGGACCCAGTCCAGAGGGCGAGGAGGCCTGCTTCAGGGGGCTAACAGAGGGCGAGGAGGCCTGCTCCAGGGGGCTAACAGACCCAATCCAGAGGGCGAGGAGGCCTGCTTCAGGGGGCTAAAAATAGATAGCTTGCAGCATTGCAAGCTAAAAAAAGCACTACTGTACATCTTTGCATTAGGGATGCCTGTTCTCCAGAACAGACTGATGGTTCTGAAGCTTCTCTAATACAAGCACAAGGACACAAACAAAACTAATCACGATGACTACAATCTATATGACACCAATGTGCTAAATGTTCATCAGTACACCACCTCCTGGAGCAGACTTGTGCCTGAGACAGAGGGTGATGAGAAAAAAGGGTCACATTAATGTAGTTTTACATTAATGTACACAGTCCAACCACCACCGGGTTTTTGTTTGAGCAATTGGCAGTTGCTATATAGTTTAGGGTAGCACTCTGAACTGACCACGGGTGTTCAAATGAAGTACATTTATCAATTATAAACAGTAATCACAAAGCCCTTTATCACGTTACTCAAGTTACTCAATCAGAAACTGGTTTCTGTTCAATTATGCCTCCTATCTCTTTTTTATTTATTTATCACTCCCATAAAACCATCTGCCAGCAACAGGCACAACCGGTCTCAGACCACAACCAGCCCATATGGCGAGTGGGACTATTTCAAAATGAGAACCAATTGGGCTGAGCTCAACACACGGAAAGGCCTTGGAATCAGTGTTGCTCTTCTCACTGAATAACTCTACTTTTTTGAAAGCCTTCGCCAAGAACGCCTCGGTCATGTCAGATGATCTCGTCTAAGAATGAAACTCTTGAGAAATGCCGGGTGGAGTGGCGGAGAAGCTAATGAGCCGTTGAGTTTAGTTCAGTACTCTTGTTGTACCCTTTACATAACAGCAAACTGGGAGCATCTGCATTCCAAAGTGGCCAGGTTACAGCACACAGAAATGCCCTGCAATATTTCCATGATTCTCTGGAAAGTCAAAAAAGCGTGTTTAAAAAAAAAAAGATACTTCTCGCTTCTTCATTTCATGGCCGGACAGGACATAAACCCAATCAAAGGTACTGTAGATGTTATTCTGCCTCTTGTTGTACGCTTATTGCTGGCCGTCGCTGAGATTAATCTGTGTGGAGAGTTACCGTTTCGAGGTGGTGCAGCAGATGTGTCGGCAGGTTTCTCCACCAGACTTCCCGCCTTAGTTGGACTGGGGAAGACGGTGGTCATGCAAAGGGCCACAACACTTAGAAACGGGAAGTCTGTAACGCTCCCGCCCAATAAGCTCTGTTGTGTGTCCCTCCAGTGTTGATCCAGCACACACGCTGGATGGTACAAAGGCTAATCACACACTTTTTCATGATCCTGGTGTCTAGGTGGAGTGATGATAGGGGACACCGATCTCGATACAGGACTGTGACTGTGGAGGTTGCTAATCTCTGTATTAAAAGCAACCACGACTGTGTAGGTATGAACACACAGGATAGCATTTGAGGAACCAAGGCCTTTAGAACTTTAGCACTACAAGATTATTGAGGTTATGATGTCAGATGCTAGTGATTCCAAGATCCATATAACCACGGTCATCCTCCTCATTACTGCTGTCAAAGTACATCTGAGCCCTGAACCAGCTTTCAGTTTTGATCTCTGTTACTCTCTGTTTCATATGTCTCTTTAACATTTCATTATTTTTAATTGTATGGTCACATGCATTTATGTGGCTAATTGTGGTGGTATAGGTGGGTGGCTGGTGTATAAAATCTCGCACAGGGCCCCCAATGCACAGGCCCTGCTGTCTCTACTAACCCTGGTGATCGCCCTTACCCTCACTGCTAAACCCACAATGTCACAATGTCATTTCTCTGACCTAGAGCGTTTTATTTTTAGATAATAAAAAAGGTCATCCATATTGCTATTGGAGTTCTTGTTTGTGTTGGTGTTGGGATTTCAATTTTATTTCACCACATTCACATTACGAACTAAACATAAACGCTCTAATGACGCGGGCTAAATACTTTATCAATTCGTACAAAAATACGTGAATACTATTGACTATTACTATTGAATGTCATTAGACATAGTGGTGAATTATTGACCGGTTTTTCGTGACGTGTTTTATTCTCAAATACTGACGCGCCAAATTTCGCTTTATTAATGTTTAAGTGCGGGCATCGACGTGTTTGATTGATTCCAACACCGGTAAATGATTCTATTACACATGGTGAGTCAAATGTAAATTATGCAATTATTTTTTAGATTTATTTTTCAATTTTATGTCAGCCCCAATGTGTGCACGTACAGCTTGTCTTTGGTGTGAATTTATATAAACTTTGGTGGGGACGACGGCCGGTCGACACCAATAGGCGTACCACCCAGTACAAGAGCGTCAAGTAAAACATTCATCCGCCGAACTACTTTAATGTATTAGCAATTTGCGCAGTGCTGACAGGATTGTCCCCTTTAACTAAAAGCCAACGTAGAATTCAGACTGAGAAATACGTTGCATCTATTCAACCGAGTTGCCTTGATAAACACGTTTGCTGCGTCTCATGGTACGTGATACAATTTGTACGGTGTTATTTAAACGCATTTACCTGAATTGGGATAAGTGGCAACCCACATGTCAATACTCATAAGAAGGAAGTCTACTGAGCTGCATTCGAAATATTTTCTTTAGTACAAAATTAAAGTGCTTGGCGTTTCTGTCACGTTATCTGCCTTGCTGGGCCTATGTGAACAACGTTTTTTTTTTTTTTTTTTGCTGTTATCGTTAGGAATGGTTATAGTATATAAGTGTAAATAAAGAAGACGTGGTCGACGGTAATAGCAGGGGAGTATTGCAATGCGTGGTTTTAAACAAGTTATAGTTTAATTGGTGGAATATACCTATTTTTAAAAACACATTCTGTCATGCGTCATTTAGCCCCATGATGATTAAATACCCACCACCCGTTCCACATTCTATCAGCGAAGCGCTCCTTGTTTGAACTACCTTACAGTTAAAGGGGTGGGAGCGTTTGTAATATAGTCCGTGTTCTGTAACAGGCGATTGGTTCCACTAGCGGGAGGTTGGGGAAATAACACAGACGAGGTTCTTATTAACCACGCGAATCAGGTAGGAGCAGAAGGTTAACTAACTGAACTTAGTGCTGTATTGACTTTCACGTTGTCGCAAGTCTGCGCGCAGGACAACAGTGGATTATTTTAGTAAACGTGCCTTTAAATAAGTATTAAATATATACTTTGTTTTTAAAATAAATAAAAAACACTGTTTTGTCCTAAAGGGACATTCTTTTTCCAAGAATGTTTGACTTAGATGGAGGATGGAACATTTCGTTCGCCGGTTGTGGGTTTTTGGGGGTCTATCACATAGGAGTTGCCAGCTGTTTACTGGAGCAAGCACCTTTTCTAGTTCAAGGGGCGACGAAGATCTACGGAGCTTCGGCTGGTGCGCTCACTGCCGCTGTGCTCGCGAGTGGAGCGTCTATAGGTACCGCCTTTTAACCATAACATGTCAAATGCATACGTTTGGACTTGCATATTAAACTGTGTTTAGACAAACCTCACTTTAAATCTTTCAACTTCTGACTGCTTTAGAATGTCAGTTTTTGGTGTTGGTTGATATTAAAACTTCTCACCACCAATATTTCTTTTAAATCCTAGTATTTGTGACAGTAACATTTAAGACTTGCATAACCCTAAGACACCCAAGATGATGTTATCGTTTTCCCCAGATCTTCAATTTCAGATGCATTCTTCAAACTTAATTTCTCATCTGCTTCGATACGTTGGACATTTTTTCAGTTCTGTAAGACTCTTTGACTGGGGGAGAAAATAAGAATTTTATTTTATTTTTATTTAACTTTTAAAAACTTTTATTATACATTTAAAAACCTGTAGTGATTTACAATAAGTGCATACAATCAGTTTATGAAGCTCAGTGGAAGTTCAAGGCATTTTCATCTCCATAACAGCACAGCACTGAGCAGAAATGTAGTGGCATGAAATTGACGAAGTGCTTAGGTCTTCAATTGCATAAATGTCTAAAAGTAATACGTCAAAGGGCTTAGTACAAAATTTTGATTCCATCTCCGGGGACAGCCCGATTTTTCCGATTCCTTGTCTGAGAGCCGAGATAGCGTTTGGACAGCTAGGTCTTTTGAACTGGGGTGAAATTACTGATTCAGTCGTTCTAACCTCCTCACCTCTGAGGGGCCAGGTTTAGGTTTGACATAAACTCAAAGCCACGTGGGGGGAAAGGTATGCACCAGTGGCCGGCGAGTGATGTGATCCATTTGGGTAACACTTCTACTGATTACGAGACAGAGTTTACCTTCTTCGTTCGCGATGATCCGAGCTTGTTTTGAACATAATTGGCCACCGCAGTGTGAGCAGGTAGAGTTCAAAGCCTTTCGTGAAATGCAGGCATTTAACCCTGACCAGGAGGTCACTATAGGTCAATGACCCAGGAAGCGTTGAGTTCATCATGCCAACCCTTCCTGATATATCGAGAGACAGATACAACACTCAAGCCTTAAAAACAAACAAAACAACAAAACAATTGTTTTAGGTGGCAGGACTATATATGGTTTTGCAGATTCCTTTAATCCTCTTTCTTAATGGGCTTCTTTTTTTGCACAACAGATTTATCAGATTTAAACTACTGGTTGTATTTCACTACTGTACTGTTACATTGCCAGTCTATTACTTAGTTTATTTGCCTTAAATTAAGATAATGGATCCCAATTATATTTATAAAAATATTCTATTTTATATCTTCATTAGGCAGATTTAGTTATGCAAGGATGCCTAAACATAAAAATATTTTTGGAGTTGTTCCCATAATCTGTCCTGTAATCTAACATGCCTTGGTAATCGTTTTGCTGAAATGTGTTTTTTCGCATTGTCGTCCCCTGAAGCCAAGTGTTGTGAGGATGTGATCGAGGTGGCCAATGAGGCCCGAAAGCGGAGCCTGGGCCCGCTGCACCCCACCTTCAACCTGGTGAAGGTGATCCGGAACGGCCTGAACTGTGATCTGCCGGCAGACGCCCACGTGCAGGCGTCCCAGCGACTCTGTGTGTCCCTCACGCGCGTGTCCGATACCAAGAACGTCCTGGTGTCCGACTTCAACTCTAAAGAGGAGCTCGTACAGGTGAGCTCATCGCGCCTGCTGTGACCCACACTGAACCAGGAGCGGATACGACACGGGACGGCTGTCTCTTTTGGCCTGCCCAGTCCAAATACAACACATCCCATGCTTTACATCTGTATCATTATATCTGAGATGTAATCAAATAGTTTTGGTCACAGTACCACCGAGAGCTTGAACCATGGGGTCCAATGGGGTCCAATTAGCAAGTTAACATTGAAAAGGCTGTAGCTTTACGGAGTTTTCCTCTTGGGCAAAGTCCGAACAGTGTGTCCCTCTGGTTTCTCCGCAGGCTTTGATCTGCAGCTGCTTCATCCCAATCTACTGCGGTCTGATCCCTCCCTCTTTCCGCGGAGTGGTGAGTACACCCCCGCGCTGGAATGTTGAAGGGCTGTAAAGTGGCTGCCCAGCGAATTAAAACACACTGCTGGTGGGGCCCAAACGTTCCCGGTGAGGTGCCTTTTCCTGGTGCTTTCACGGCGGAGTTCACCGGACGGCAAGGACATTTGCGTTTCCACTCTAACCTGTGCCAGTCCAAAACCTGAAGAGACCTGAAAACCCGCTGTCAATGTACGAAGGAGAAATGTGTCATTTATTTATTTATTTATTTCAACTCATTAACCCATTCAGCTTTTTCCAGAAAAAAAAATGTAGTCACAGTCTGGTGACTACTCTGTGGTTTCTTTATAAGCTGCAGGCAGACTGTGGATAATGTATAATTGGCCGTACATTTTTTACATTATATAAGCGGTCTTTCACAGCTGCACAGTTGAAAACATGGTAGAAAACACGGCATGACTTTGGAGATCATGAAACCCATATCAAATTACGAGTGATGTTGCATTCCGCAGTGCCCAGTAAGGGTAATGGGTTTACGCATTGTATTACGCATGTTTTGTTTTGGTCATAGGGGTCTATATCGTATATCGCAGTGAGCTCTGAAAAGCACAACGTGATTTTCTGATGGAAAAGCACAGTTTAAGGGGTTTTTTTTTTTCAGTAGGTGGGAGGGCTCACCACACCTCCATGTTGCTAAGATTTCAGGGCTCAATGTTTAACCCGCAGCTCTCAGCCACGCCTACGCTCGCAAGACACAACACGAGGTGTCATGCCGTTAATCTCTCTGTAAAAGAATGTTCCGCTCGCTTTCCATGGCTTAATCTGTCGGGAAATTAGCCCTGAGTTTTGAAACCGTGGCATATTTGTGGTGCTGTTCCAGGCACGCGTTAGCAGTAATGCGTAGAGAGGGGCACACATGAGGTTTGTTCCTGATTGGCTGAGGCTTCATGGCATCCCCTTTGGTGTCCAGTGTGGTTTTTCCCAGTTTGTCCAGTTTGTGTCGCGGCTGACCCTCTGATTCCCCCCCCCCCCAGCGATACATAGACGGTGGCGTGAGCAACAACCTTCCCCAGTACGAGCAGAAGAACACCATCACCATCTCTCCATTCTCAGGCGAGAGCGACATCTGCCCCCGGGACAACTCCACCAACTTCCACGAGCTGCGCTTCACCAACACCAGCATCCAGATGAACCTGGGCAACATGTACCGGCTGTGTAAGGCCCTCTTCCCACCCGAGCCCAAAGTGAGTGTCTCTCCTCCACACTCACACACCCCATGGCAATCACTTAATGCTTGTCCCGTTTCCCTGAGATTACCCCTGTTTCGCCCTGTAGACCAATGTAAATCGCCCCAATCCCTGCATCCCTCAAACCCACCCTCACTGCCCTATTCAAGCATACTGCCTGAAATTCCAATACCAGCCCCATCCAAACATACAGCCCCAAGGCCTGCTGGGTTCAGTCCTCTATGTCATTACTGTTGGCCAGGTAATGTGCCATACCTGGGATTAAAACAGCCCAGAACATGGACTTTGGTATATGACTGGGAGTGATCTCCAAACTTTTGCCCCTGTTGTTCACAGAATTGTCTCTGAATCTTTTCTGTTGCTGTGACGTTGCTATGGTTCTGGTCCTGTCTGAGGTGGCATAGCCATCCGCAAAATCTAAGAGGCCTCTTTTGTGTGTGTGTGTGTGTGTGTGTGTGTGCGTGAGGAATCCAACGTGACTAAATGCCAAAAAATTCCCATTTTTTATGACTGTAAATTCATACTCAAACAGTAATTTGTTTCTTAGCCTGGAAAACCAAGACCTTTTTTTGTGACGCACAAAGTATTTTTTGCTTATCTATTGCAAATGACTAGAGCACCCTGGGTAGTACAGGTTGTGCACCATCTTCAAACGGTTTTGCCATAAATGTGTCTGCCTCCGCTGGTTTTAACAGCGAAACATGAAGATCAAAGTGCCCTCAAATCATCAAGGATCCGTCCGGACTTCATTTAGATCCTGATTGGTGCAGGTTGAGTTTCTCTTGAGTTTCCTCAGTTGCCATTGGTTCAAAGCTGTGTGTTTTATCTTAACCCCCTTTGGTCCCAGCCAGGTTTTCCTCCTCTCTGTGGCCCTTTTAGGTGACCACTACAACGCCTGTTTATATCGGTTTATACCCAGTCAGAAATTAAGGGAGTATGATGGAATTCTCTAACCTAATTATTTTTTATTATTTGTAGTGAATATAGTTTATTATTAATTATCAGTTGCACGAAGACTGCCGCATTTTTATTCCGATCCTTGTCAATAATCGTACATGTGGAGATTCTAAAACTGGTAATCGTCACAAACCCGACTGCTTTTGTAGATATAGAGAGCTGCCTTCATGAGGAAACTCGGAGGACTAAATGATGAATAAATGATGTGATCTTAGCATCCTTGCTTATACAAATGAGATCTACTCCTTCTGCGACAGATTTTGGCAGAGATGTGTCAGAATGGGTACAAAGACGCACTCCGTTTCCTCAAAGAGAACAGTGAGTATTCTTTTTCCCCCTCGGGCAAAGTTGGCACATGTTGGCACACCAGACCCTGGCCTGGGAATCAAACTCGGGTCCCTTAACCACCACACAGGAGGCACAACCTCCCAACAAGAGAACCGATTAGCATGTTGAGTTAAAGACTCCAGTCCCGATCCCAGGGAACCAATCAAACTCTTGTCTCACCAATTTTCAGATATTAAACAACATTTTAACCGTCCAGTCAAGAATGAAACAGCTGCAGGTTAAGTACTTAGTTCAAGGATACAACAGCTGGGGCAGGACTTTTACAGACTTGTCACCATAACCAGAGCTGCACCAGCTGCCCGTATTGTTTATTGATAATGCTGGTTAGCTATTTAGAGTGTGCTATTGATTGACTATTGATTGATCATTGTGCCATCTCAGACCTCCTTAGGCTGGAGCGGCCATCAGCTGGTCTCTCCCTGGTGGAGATCAAAGCCCCCTTGCCCGCCTGCTGCTGCCAAGACGAAAGGAGCCACTCTTCTGTGCCCAGGCTGCCTGTCGCCATGGAGACGACCAGGGACTGGATGCTGCGGAGACTCCGCCTCCTCAGGAAGCAGCACTGGTGGCTAGATGAGCGGATCGTGGACAATCTGCCACCTCCTCTCAAAAAAGGTGTGGCGCCCAGTTCATGCTTCACCTGGGCCTCATGTTGCTGGCGCTTCTAACGTACTTCACTTTTGTGATGAGAACGCTTATCGCAGCATGTCAGCTAATTTGCTTGTGAGCGGACCGTTTTGCCTAGTGGTTGAATTGCCTCATGGCGTTGTATGTTGAAGGATTACACGGGCCGTATTCAGTTGGCTTGTTATCAGTTGACTGATGTTATTTGACACTGAATATTGACAGTGTTGCTGTGGCCTTGTGCGGTGGATCCTGTGTTTGCAGTGTTCTGCCAGGCCTGCAGGGAGAAACACGGCCTGTATTCCCAGGTGACAGACCTGCTCCCGGTGCGGGTGGCTTCCTACATGCTGCTTCCCTACACACTTCCTGTGGAGTCAGCCTACTCCGTCGCCCAGAGGTAGGAGTGCTCTGTTACTCATAGATCCGCATGGTCAGGGGAGCGTGAGGCGCGCACACGCACACGCACACTAACACACAAATGTGCGCGCGTACACACAAATGTGCGCACATACACTTACAGGAACACACGCACGCACACAAATCCCATGCACAGACACTAACATACACACACACACAAATCCCATGCACAGACACTAACAGGAACACACACACAAATGCTCACACAGACACATACAGAACATTGCTCATGGCTATCAGTTGCTCTGCCAGTACTATAGGACTTGTGATGTGGTCCCCCCATCTAGTGGCTGTTACTATGAATTACACTTCCTTTTTTTTCTTTGTCTTTTCCAGAGGAAGTTTTTATATATATTATTTTTGGACTGTGTTGACAGTGGTATGTATGGTGTTTTAGTAATGTGTTCTGAATAAGTGTTTTAGTCCTGTCATACTGGGCATATTGGAGCATCAGTGGTCTGACAGAAACGCGAGGCGCAGATTTGCGTGTCAGTGCTGTGACAGTAACGCAGCGCAGATTTGCGTGTCAGCGCTGTGACAGTAACGCACCGCAGATTTGCGTGTCAGCGCTGTGACAGTAACGCACCGCAGATTTGCGCGTCAGCGCTGTGACAGTAACGCACCGCAGATTTGCGCGTTAGCGCTGTGACAGTAACGCACCGCAGATTTGCGTGTCAGCGCTGTGACAGTAACGCACCGCAGATTTGCATGTCAGCGCTGTGATAGTAACGCACCGCAGATTTGCACGTCAGTGCTGTGACAGTAACGCAGTGGGGGTGTTTCAGGTTGGTGGAGTGGATCCCAGAGGTGCCAGATGACGTGCGCTGGCTGTGTGGGATGGCTGGTGACATGTATCGGCAAGCGTGGAAGAGTGCAAACCCCGAGACGTCCAGGTGAGACGCCAACACTTAACTTCTCTGTATTTAAATGCATTCACTGGGCTTTGTTCCTAGAACTTAACCGTTGTAAATAACCTATATTTTATACAGAGTCAACATAAACTAACAGTGGCCACCTGGACTCAAATAATTTACTCTAGGTCTAGTTTTAATATAAGGGTTTTAATTGGGCCTTGGGATCTGGCTTTGCAGTGAGGGCCCTATGAGGAAGTGTCTGAGCGTGCCTCCAGCCCTGGGCCTACAGAGCCCAGACATCAAACAGGATTTGCACCCACAGCTCTCCCCCATAGACGTCTCAGACTGTCACTGGGGCTCGCCCCAAAAGGTCTGCTTCTTCGTTGGCTCAGAGCCTGAAACCCACCACTCTTAATACCCGTCTTGGGCCCGGAGCTGGATGGCTGACCCGTTACCCTCAAGTCCAATCTTCACCACTGGCTGTTCTGTAACGGGGCGGATTATTTCCAGACCAAATTATGCATCTATAAATGCAGTACGAAAATTTTAAAATATTGAGCCGGCATCTTTTCAATATCATGCCAGCAGTTTCTGGAGATCAGTTCAAGGGCTTGAACCTGATTTAACACCTTACAGTGCCCTCAAGAACGATTGGTGCCGTACATAAATATGAACAAAATAGCCTGTGAAAAACTCACTTATCAGCTTGATTTTATACTCAGTATATGATCAATTTTTACATTAAAGGTTAGACTTATGTTAAAGTTCAAAGAAAGAAATATTACCTAGAAATTGTCTTTTTGGTTCATATTTATGTAGAGTGACAATAATTCTTAAAGGCACTGTATTTTGTCATTATTTAGAATTACAAGTTTTAAAATTCTTATTCTTATAGGCAAAAAATTTGGTATTGTATTAATTTTGACTGGTCTCCTTTTAAAGTCCTTGTGTGTGGTACCGCAACACCTTACAGCAGGAGGTCACCTCAGTGTGTGGTACCGCAACACCTTACAGCAGGAGGTCACCTCAGTGTGTGGTACCACAACACCTTACAGCAGGTCACCTCAGTGTGTGGTACCGCAACACCTGATAGCAGGAGGTCACCTCAGTGTGTGGTACCGCAACACCTTACAGCAGGAGGTCACCTCAGTGTGTGGTACCACAACAC
>JAOVYW010003977.1:0-13541 GCA_025775045.1 Hiodon tergisus | reverse complement strand
CCATACCCCTGTGTCTAACCAAAAACTGTCCCCCTAGGAACCGTTCGCCGATATCCCACAGTTCCCCATTACGTCACTCCTATAACATCGAACATACAAACTCCAAACATAACACGGTCGTCCATAAAGTGAATTTTCAGCAGCCCAAAAATAGTGGTCAGTTCTAGCAGTTATTGCTGTGACTACATCAGGAGGCTGTACATTTGGGTATGTGTTAGATGAAAATATGCCCTTTGGCTCAGGCGGAATATATGAATGATGGCTCTGAGGTGAAACTCGATTCCCACAACTTAGGGGAGACTCACTAGGAACCTGCCTATCTTCCATCACACATGTATCTATCTTTCCTATAGATTCATTGAACTGTAATGGCACATTAAATAAACCCCTCCCCCTGCCTCTACCGATGCAGACCCGGGTATGAAAATCTTCAGGACCATTCATAATAAATGCAATAAACACATAAATCACAAACTCAATAATCTAGGGAAAAACTAAAATGAACTGCAGATCATAAAACAGAGTAACCTATGCAAATAGACTGAAAGTCCATTAACAATGATTGCAGTATCTGGGCTAGATCTGTTAGTACACAGTGCTCTTTTGCCTCACTACTAAAGGGATCCCATTCTGTCATACCTACAGATGTTTGATTTGATAGAAAGAGATTGTATTAACTTCGCTTATTTCATTATAAATGAAATACTATATTGCAGGGGTTCCCAAACTTTTAAATTCCAGGACCCACCTAGACAAGCATAATCAATCTCAAGACCCACCCAAATTTTTAAAAATGGAAACAGGGGAAAAAACATCCTGTTTTATTAGAGAGCTGTTTTTTATTTTCCTTGTCATATGAATGTGTGAGAATATGATTCGTGAGAAAAGTGTGTGCTTCTTTGAACACAACACATCTAATCTCTGAATTATTTTGGACAGACTAACATGCATTTAGTCTAGTGTAGGGTAGATCTGTATTTTGTTCTCATTGCAGTCAGAGCAGAAAATCCACTCTCACATAGGGAAGTGGTAGAAAAGGGTACTAAAACTTTGAATGCAGCAGCTCCTAAGGTGGGGTATTCCTTGGGAACAAACACCCAGAACTGTCCAAGACTCTTTGACTCTATGAAAAGCAGTTGAAGGCTCCTGTTTGTAGCCACATCTATCAGCTCCTCCTCTGCTCTTCCTGTTAGTATACAGTGCTCTCTTGCCTCACTACTAAAGAGATCCCATATCCAGTCCCATTCTGTCATACCTACAGATGTTTGATTTGATAGAAAGAGATAAAATTACTTTGACAAAAAAGTAAACTAATTGAGTGACTCAAATAAATTTAAATGTTTAAACATGTATAACATAATAATTATATTAATAATAATAGAAATATAGAACAAAAAATTAATATCTGACCTCAGGAAAATACTCGCCCCCCTCTCTCGGAGGAGAGAGGTCAGTTCAACCCTTTCCCCGGATGGGGCCTGAACTGCCAGACAGATGGAAGTCGAGAAATCTTTAACGGTTCCGAAGGGAACACCTTATCTTGAGACTCCCACAGCTCTCATGGTCAGGCTGTTAGTCCACAGCTTAATGATGCCTTGACAAAGATGTCAATCCTCGCCAGCAGAAACAATCCAACAGTGTATTATTGCATTTAATGTACGTTAAGAAAGAGACAGAAATCAAACATAATAATTTCCACAACAACCTCCACAGGCAATAAAACCAAGGTCAAGGTAGGACTGGTCATATTTTTGTCGTGGTTCCCAATTCAACAGACAGTGATTGTTTTTAATCTTTTCCATAAAAACTGTACTTAGGAGAGACTTGGTTCTTCAGGAAATTAAGGCTTTTATTACGTAAACACAACAAAAGCCGTGGAACAACCCAACGAACACCCTCGGCACACAGCTTTTTGTAAAATTCAAACATACCCGCCCTTCCTCTAATGGGAGATGGCCACAGCATCATCACAATGTTTAACTGCGCCCTATTGCTCAAAGCTTTTACCCTCCTGTCACGGTTGGCTCTCAGAGAAACCATTGTGGTTACCTCCTTGTATTTCTGCCTTCACCTAATTCCCGTTTGTTGGAATTGGTGAACAACTGTGGTTTTATTGCAGTTCCAGCAACAGAGTACCTTCTAAGCCATAACAACATTCTGTCCGATCCCATTATATAATTTGTACATCAAACCATGTTTATTGTTGTATAACCTTTTACCCCACCATATATTTGCAATGTTTATTGCAGTAACCACATTCCATCAGATGAGCAATTAACCCAGTGGAACCACCATAAATCCCCCCTTTGAGACCTCCAGGTCTCACAAAATCATGCCTACCCCCTTCCCCTCCATAGATTCTTAGGAAAAACACATATCATAGCGTAACACACATAGTACTAGCCAAATTGGGGTGAGCAGAGCAAATAAGCAAGCATATCATTTTATCACACTTTTCAGAATGACTACAACTGCTTCCTTATCCCAAATTGACTAGACACCCTGGGTTGTGAGACCAAAAACTCCCCCATTCTTTTTAGAGGGATAAAAAAGATCTTCACTCTCCGTACAATCTAATATATATTCACATCTCTTTTTGGTTCCATCGTGGTTGGTGTGTTGAGCCTATGCGGGATAGGACCTCCAACCATCGGTTACCAGGACATTTTTGCACTCCTCTTTTAGTTCTGCTGCTTCTTCATTCGTTATCAGGGGTATTGTTTCAACCGGGGGTAGCTGCAACAGCATTATCTGACGACTCACTTGCCTGGTGAAAAATTATCTTAGGACAGGTAGTAAGCAACACACCATCAGACAGAATAGGCTGAGTGCAACAAAGGTTACTTAGCCAACCATGCTCCCCATCGCCCGAATGCATTTTCCAACCAATCCCATGCATTATGTCCAAATCCCACATTGGCTTTTACCTCTTTTCTAAGCGCCCTAAGTTTTCCCGGGATGTGGTATTTGGTTTCATCGTGCAACAATAGTCTGCAAACATAGTCTGCTCCCCCTTTTTCCGCCAACATCCAGTCTAGGACTTGTCGGTTCTGCCATGCCATCTTACTGGTGGCGTCTAGTTGTTCCCCCAGTGCTGATAACGCCTCATCAGTGTAGTTGATGAATCGCTGCTGATTATAATATATGTAGTTTATCCACTCAGCGTTTTTATTAGGGGCTATCCAAATGAATATTGATTCAAATCCTGCAGTTATTTCATGTCTTGCTTTGAATTCATTAGGAATGCCTCTAGGTTGTCTTATCGCATCTATTTTAACATGCGGATCAGGAGTATAGGACTTTTTAATTCTTGTACGTGTGGGTTTTTCATTTTCTGTGGTCATAATCACTACCCCACCTGGCAACATAACACGTGCACAAAGTCCTGTCCAGTCAGCAGGCAGCATATTGCGTAGGTCTTTACAACAATACCAAAACATGTCTGCTACTCGTCTGTCAGCATTTGCAATATTCTTACAGTTGGGCAAGGTTGTGGTGAGCACCGGGTTGCTTGTGACTAGTTGTCCCAGGTCCTGAGAATTACATGTCCATATAGTAATGCAGTTCCCTTGAAAATCGACTCACGTTTCTGGTTCCATTAACCATTTCATAGCATTCAAACATCACATCTGGGAGTTTAACTTTTTGCATAACTACCAGCGAATTTACGGGCGAAAGCTTTAGTCCCCATATGGCACAATTCCTTTCGTGATACTGACCTTTGCTTGAGCCTAATGCGTCAAGACATGTTACTGCACACTGCGTCGTATCTGTCCTTTGGGGAATACTTCTAGATCTATTAGCACATGCCACATAACTGTAGGGGTTTGGTAATATCAGGTATGTCGGGGTTGCTTCCGTACACAACAAACAGGCAGACGGCTGCTAGGACTGGGCTGTATAATTAGCCCAATTCCACCACTTATCTTTTTTCGCTCTGTGCCACAGATCATTTGTTTGCGCTTTCACACCTACCCTCTCTTGGTTATCTACTGACCTCTTAAGTTTGAGTCCCATAAATGTTAATCCTCCCAGTTCTTCTGGGAGATAATTTTCTGGTGGTGTATTCCCTCTAGTCTCGGCCAGGTTATTCTCCTGGAGGTTTTTGCATAGGACTTCAAAAGAAGTCCTCCAATTCAATGGTTGTAAGGTCCCAGAGGTCTGCCTCTGGGAAAGGGAGTTTTCCCAGTTCTGCCCCCCTTTCCCTTCCACATTTTCTACATGGCTTCCTTTTTAGATTTTGTTGTTTCGACTTGATCTGAAGATTTCTATGGAATGCTTTTAGTTTTAAAAACTTTTCAGTTTAACTAACTACTAACATACACTGTGTGGCCATTGAATGCTATTGTACGTTACAGACGCAGACATGTGACAGTTCAACTCAAATGAATCAGATGATTTATTCAGTGAGTCATTCAATGAATAGTCTGTTGATTCAAACTTATGATTCTTACGTGTTTTTTAAAACAATTCCTTAAAAAAGAACTGTCTCTTAAGAGTCGTTTGCTCATTAATCAGACTAGTTTTGTTTTAATCACCGTAATGTAAATTTAGATGCAGCCAAGTGCGACCCACCTTTTCTCACTGTGCGACCCACAGTTTGAAAACCCCTGCTATATTTGATATTTTGCTTCCTAAAATGTGATAGGGTAAAGTTTATCTTTCTAACTTGAACTAGTTTTAACAGGATTAAGGTTTACGTTTAATTGCAAATGTTATTCATCGATCCTCATTACTCGATTATTATAGAGCTATGAGGCGTTTTTACCTAATTTTCAGTTATTTTTTAGTATATTACACCTATCAACACGTTATAAATAGCCAGAAAGGCCTAATCATAGATAAATTAAGGCTAGTTTGCTTCATGTGACGTAAAATTTGCCATGCCATTGTCTTTAATTGGGATATAATTAAAATGTGGCCATAATGATGAGATGCCTTTTAACTGGTATTTATTTTCTGACAGATGGATGAATATGTGAAAGTAAACTGACATGTGGAATCTGGCAGAGTTAATTAAGGTATGTATTAATTTATAATAATAGCTACATAATGAACTGATCAGACTGATTTTTAAATTCCATTAAGGGCAAAAGTAAAGGGCAGAAACTTGACATTTAAAGCAACAGTTCACCCCAAACTGTTCTTTCATCATTTACTAACCCTCAGAACAGTATATTATATATTATACTTTATATTTTATAGAATTATATACAAATATTTTCTTTATCCGCAAGGTCAGAATCTAAACATACTTAAAACATTCAATTAACTGAGGAAAAAAGTCACTAACACAACATGCCCCAATGCTGAAACCTATAAGGGATAAGCTGTCACAGTGGAACATTGCGAATATTCCAACATATTATTTCGGCCTAAATAATACAT
The DNA here is from genome assembly GCA_025775045.1 of Hiodon tergisus. NCBI lineage: Eukaryota > Metazoa > Chordata > Actinopteri > Hiodontiformes > Hiodontidae > Hiodon > Hiodon tergisus. The sequence goes on along the minus strand of JAOVYW010003977.1, from coordinate 8,153 downwards.
TGTGGTGTTTTTCTTCAAAATGTAATTTAAATTATAAATTTTACAGCATGCATAATTCTTGAAACTTAGTCACACAGGTTTGTGCGGATAACCTTGGTCTTAATGGCGTTCTTGGTTATACAGAAAGCTTCGCAGGCAAAACTGTATGTCGATGGTGTCTGGTGCAAAGAGAGGTACTGAGAGGACAGATTGTTGAGGATCTGTCAGTAATGTGCAATAGGGTTAACTACCACTCTGACTTACTTCAGACTAATCCAACTGAAACTGGCTGTGCCACGTGTCTGTGCCACGTGTCTGTCTCGAGAACACGCACAGGAGAGGTCCAGGTACACCCACCAGCACCGGCTGAGGATTACACTAATTACGAACAGCATTTAACCACCTGTGATCCCTCAGTAGGTGCTGGAGGCGTACAGGAGAACGGCGTCCGAAGCACAGGGAACAGCGAGAGTCGGCGCCGGTAAAAAGGGACGGAAGAAATTCCATTTAATTGTTAAGTTTGGTATTTGGTTAGTTTGTTATTTTAGTTTGTTGTGTTTGGGGTGAATCCGTGAGGGGGATCCCTGAAGAGGGTTTTGTTATTTCTTTTGTTTTTCTAAATAAAGCCGGCAAGAGAGCCAGAGAACCCGGAAGTGTATTTGCCGAATATTTCCGAACCAAGCACCTCGGCGTGCTACACTGGCATCAAACTTCGATACTACCATGTAACTGACAATGTAACTCCAGATGTAATGCATGACATTACAGATTTGGGACAGATTTGGCAGACATTTTTTTGCCTTCTCTGTGTCTCCTTCTGCACTTTAAAAAAATGTATTGACATTTATTCTATTGATGAGAATGACAATGGACATTACATTTCTCTAAGATACGGGCCATTTTAAAAGCAATGCATGAAGGCTGATGATACTTTGTTTAATTTTGGCAGTACAGTTTGAAATACACATGTTTTGATTTGCTTACTGCTTATTCCATCCATAATTAAGAAAATAAGACATTTCCAACATTACAGCATTTTCCCGTTCAAGCCAAAATGTGACAATGTTTCATCAGCCTTAATCGGGGTTGGGAAAATGGGCAAAACTGTCATTAGTTTAAGTAATGCTTGTCTACACCTACTACCAAACACTACCTCAATTGTGAACAAATAAATAATCAATGGCACATCCCAATATATGGAGGTTTTCAAAATTTGGTGTTTCTTAAAATGGTGTCATGTAGATATTGTAAGTTTCACTGAAAGAAATAGTTCACTGAAAATTCCAGTTCTAACCAGGGAGATTTTATTGATGTAGCCATCATGCTGGATTTCAGCTGTACAGCAGAGTCACATGAACTACTTCAATGAAACTAGAGTGCTTTAACCGTAATGACCAAAAATCAATTACGAGTCGTATAATGAGTTCTATTCTTCTTACATTGATGCAGTTACATTATATTATGTTTTATTTATTATTTTTTTCTTTCCAGATTGGTACCAATATGGCTGAGTGCAAAAATCACCACTGAATTTCCATATGCCCTGATGTTTGGAGACAACAACCAGTGCTTTCAAGCCTTTGTTGTTAAAAACGGAGAAGCACTTGAGCAAAAAACATTGTTGGCAGCATGTTTGCTTTAAGGCATTTTACACTTTAGGTGTCAATTTCCCCAAACCGTGTTCCCCAGTGTGGGAATTTTTACAGATTGTGGTGTATGGACTTCCTGGAAATGAAGCCCCCACTATAAGGATTCTGTGAGCATACATCATACATCTGTCTAAACTTCCTTTACTGCTGTAGATGTTTGCATTAAATGCTTTCTACACATCCGGTATCAATTTTTCAAGACAGTGTTTTCATCTTAAGCATTAAATTTTTTTTTTGTATTTTGATTGTTTTGTCAGTGCAGAGCTAGGGTCAAGGGCAAAAAACTGTTATGAATTGTTTTTTAAGAATTCATATTTTTTACTATGACTACAAAAAGTTGGTTATTTTGACAATGCTTGTTGCTCAGCTTGTAGTGTGTTATATTAGAAAAATTGGTTGAATGCAAAAAGTTAATTTTATATCCTTTGTAATTGCACTTAGGCCTGAACCCTAGAAAGCATGCCAGTGGCAACTCCCTAAGCTGTTAGGAAGAACCTGGCTTAAAGGGGGAGCCCATCCTCTGCTGGCCAGCACTAGGAGCTATAAAAATGACAGAATCTAGTGTCCAACATAGTCTCTGATCCTCCAGGAGAGAAGTAAGGGAAAATCCAAAACATTGAAGAAGATGGCTGGAGTCCAGTCTCAACGTTCTAGTGATAGCTGTGGTGGGAGTTGATGCAGTCCCCCAGTAATATGCCTCAAATGATAGATTGAAAGAGAGAGATAGAGAAAGATAGAACATTTATTAATGCTTACCTATGGCTGTAAACTCAGCAAAAAAAAAGAAACGTCCCGTCACTTTCAAATGCTATTATTTTCCGCAAATGTAACCTGTGTAAATATTTGTAACATAAAAAGATTAAAAAACTAAGACATAAACTGGACAAGTTTAACAGACATATGACTAACATAAATGGAATAATATATCCCTGAACAAAGGGGTGGGGGGTTAGTCAGTAACAGTTAGTATCTGGTGTGGCCACCATCTGCATTAAGTACTGCAGTGCATCTCCTCCTCATGAACTGCACCAGATTTGTCAGTTCTTGGTGTGAGAGGTTACCCCACTCTTCCACCAAGGCACTTGCAAGTTCCCGGACATTTCTGGGGGGATTGGCCCTAGCTCTCACCCTCCGATCCAATAGGTCCCAGACATGCTCAATGGGATTGAGATCCGGACTCTTCGCTGGCCATGGCAGAACACTGACATTCCTGTCTTGCAGGAAATCACACATAGAACGAGAAGTATGGCTGGTGGCATTGTCATGCTGGAGGGTCATGTCAGGATGAGCCTGCAGGAAGGGTACCACATGAGGGAGGAGGATCTCTTCCCTGTAACGCAAAGCAGTGAGATTGCCTGCAGTGACAACAAGCGCAGTCCGATGATGCTGTGACACACCGCCCCAGACCATAACGAATCCTCCACCTCCACATCGATCCCCCTCCAGAGTACAGGCCTCGGGGTAACGCTCATTCCTTCAACGATAAACGTGAGTTCGACCATCACCCCTGGTGAGACAAAACCATGACTCGTCAGTGAAGAGCACTTTCTGCCAGTCCTGTCTGGTCCAGCGAAGGGGGGTTTGTGCCCATAGGCGACGTTGTTGCTGGTGATGTCTGGTCAGGACCTGCCTTACAATAGGCCTACAAGCCCTCAGTCCAGCTTCTCTCAGCCTATTCTGGACAGTGATGAAGGAATTGTGCGTTCCTGGTGTAACTCGGGCAGTTGTTGTTGCCATCTTGTACCTGTCCCGGAGGTGTGATTTTCCATTCACCCTTTGACAACTGGGGAGCCCAGGGATGGATGTCACTTGGGTTGGTTGTTACAGAGCTCTTTGAATCTAGAAGGATCTGTAACATGAATTGAAAACTACAATGTTGTGCCACATGTCCATCTCGCAAACACGTGCAGGAGAGGTTCAAGCATGCCCACCAGCACCGGCTGAGGATTACGGTAATTATGAATGTAATTTAACTTGACGACATTGTTATTTACAGTAATGATTGGGAGCGACATGTGTGGCACTTACGAGCAGTCCTGGGTGCTTTGAGGGGGACTGGACTCACGGCGAACCCCGGCAAATGTGCGATTGGGCGGAGGGAGGTATGGTATCTGGGCTACCTCTTAGGTGGGGGCTATGGTGGTTCCACTGGGTTAATTGCTTATCTGACGGAATGAGGTTACTACAATAAACATGGTTTGGTGGGCAAATTATATGGTGGGATGATGGGTTATCTGATCGAATGATGTTATGGTTTGGAGGGTACTCTGTTGCTGGAACTGCAATAAAACCACAGTTGTTTACCAATTCCAACAAACAGGAATTGGGTGAAGGCAGAACGACCTAGGGACAAGGAAGGTAACCAAAATGGTTTCCCTGAGAGCCAACCGTGACAGGAGGGTAAAAGCTTGGACCAATAGGGCGCAGTTGTGATGGTGCTGTGGCCACCTCCCATTAGAGGAAGGGCGGGTATGTTTGAATTGTACAAAAAGCTGTGTGCCGAGGGTGTTCGTTGGGTTGTTCCACGGCTTTTGTTGTGTTTACGAAATAAAAGTCTTAATTTCCTGAAGAACCAAGTCTCCGTCTCCTAACTACAGGTTTTACAGAAAAGATTAAAAACAATCATTGTCTGTCGAATTGGGAACCATGACAGGGCCTGCCCTTTGACGGACCTCACTAAAAAGAGGGGTCCAGACCTGGTCCAGTGGATGGAGCAGTGCCAGACAGCGTTCATGGCGAATAAAGCGAGGACCTGTGCTTGTTAACCCTGACTTCTCCAAAGCATTTGTGTTACAGATGGACGCATCGGAGTGTGGGGTCCGTCTCGCAAACACGTGCAGGAGAGGTTCGGGCACCCCCACCAGAACCGGCTGAGGATTAGGGTAATTATGAACGTAATTTAACAGGCTGTGATCCCTTAGTAGGGGCTGGAAGTCGGGAGAGGAGCCGGGCAGGAAAATGGCAACAAACAAACGTAATCGCAAAAGAGAGGAGGCAGAGGACGGAGGCTGGACCGAGGAGAAAAATGCAAGTCGGCACCAGAGAATGGAGTGCCGGCATTACGAGTCCGCCTTTTTGTTAAGTTTTGTTCTTTCTTTTGTTTGTTATTTTAGCTTGTTTTGTTTGGGGTGAACCTGTGAGGGGATCCCTGAAGAGCATTTTAAGTTCCTTGTTTGAAAGAAAAATAAAAGTGCCGGTGAAAGAGGAGGAGAACCCGAAAGTTGTGTCGCCGATTATTCGCAAGCCAAGTAACTTTTAAACCCCATATCACCAAAATATAGTCTCACATTCAGATTAGTCTTGACTTTCCATATCAGAATACATTTTTTCTTTACATGCCCAGTGATGCACTACAGTCACTCCTTCCTATTTTAGATTATGTTTCAATGAGTCTAAATGAGTCGACACTGCTAGGTGTAACTGCTTTCTAGTTTGACTTTCGAAGGGAGCTTTCATGCCTTTCTTGCCAGCTATGGAAGGGTGGACTGGCAGATATCCTGGGTGGGCAATTGTGGGGACTTAAAAAAATACAAATCACGATTCTCCCATTATTCTGAATAGACAACTAAACATGTAATTTACTAGAGTTTCTGACAAGATGTTAATTGCTGCAGTCTATTTAAAAATATTTCATTAATTTTAATTCATTTTTTTATCAGTTTGACTGAATGATTCAATGACTCTCACATAAAGACTTCACTTCACTTCACTTCACTTCATTACTGGATAAGTCAGTGTTTTTGAACAAATCCCTTGAATGAATAATTAAATGACAAATACATTTTTTAACGGTCACTTGTTTAACAGTTACTGGTGTAACAATGTAATTGATACAGTCGTTTTTTAATCCAAAGTTACTTCCAAAAGGAGATTTACTATATTTTGATATATATCCGAACTATAAACTTTTGTCCCTGTATGGTTGAAAAGACTATTTGAGATATATTGCTCTCTCTGGATCAGCAGCCGCACCAACACAGATTTGAATGTTCACTGTGATCGTAATCGTACTTATAGATAGATAGATCGATAGATAGATTTTTAAAATTCATTTATTATTTCATTTCATAGATTTTCTTTGTGCTATGCTGGTGGCTATTTCATGGAAAAAACTAAATGCAGTGACAAACAATTAACCACCAACTATTACTAGAACTAACTTCTAAGTGTATATGTTTTGTTTAATGATTGGATTATATTACATTGTACTGAGTTTATAGAAAACAAATTAAACAATTGTTTTGAGGAGATACTACTTAATTAATACAATATCATCAATGCATCTACAGCATCAGTCTCCGGTTTTTTCTAGCAGAAGTCATAACAAATTCATCCATATCTAAGGTACTAGGGATGGACTTCTCATGGGCCAATATCATTTGGGCTAAATTACTCATCATTATCATTGGTGTAACATCCAGCAATGAAAAGGGGTCAGAACCCGTGACAGAGTTGAAAAGGACACCCTGATGACAAGGGCCGTTACATACAACTTATGTAGCTCTGGAAATGCATCTTTGTAGCTTTGCAAGTGTTTGCACAAAGCTGACAGGTCGGTTTCACCAGGAAATAGTTTCGTAAGCAAAGGTTTGGCAACAAGAATTTAATTTTCCAGACTAACACCATCTGCAGTGCCAGCAAGCAAATATAGAGGGCTCAATAATGTGGCATCTAGTCAACATTTTTTGTGAAAAATCTGTTTTCCATTTCAACAATGGCCCTGTCGAGAATGGAAAGCAAGGATCTTTTCAGAGGCTGACCGGAGAGTATTGTAGAATTATCACAGTCAGTGTGCCCCACTGTGGAATACACAACACTGTCATCTAGCTGTTTATCCAGTGTTCTTCTTCTCTTGGAAGGGTGTAAATCACCACATGAAAACTCTGAAACTCATCTCTGCGAATTGCCTTTAGGGACTCCAAGGATGCACTGCCAACCTCACCAGCTTTACACATGTCCACTGTCTGAGACTGGAGAATAGCATTAGCTGGTTTCAGGACACCAAGTACCCGGACTATAAATTTCCCTGTTTCAAAAAAATTGTGCCTTTTGATTTGATTGAAAGGCCTGCTGCCTCAATGCTCAGATCAATGGAGGCAAAATCATCCTCTCCAATGTTTGAGAGGATGCTGAGAATGTCTTCCTTCTCAATAATGGACCTTGTCACATCATTATGGCTTGTCCATTGAATTTCCAATAATCGTTTTAGACAAGGACCATCATACTTCTCAGCCATGTAGTGGTGATGTAAAAAGTTGTATAGGGAACTGGCAAAAAAACTTTTTCCCACATGGATCACACTGGCATGCAAAACTGCTAAATGTAGCTGGTGGTTATAACAATGAATGTAAGGTATATACCGATCAAGCTTGTTTTGCAGCAGGGCTTCTACACAGCCTCGTACCCTACTCATCACTGAGGCACCATCATAGCACTGACTAACTATGTTGTCAGCACTGTAGCCAGCAGCTGAGAGGTGGCTCAATATTTGAGTGGAAATGTATTCAGCATCTAGTTGATGCAAGTCAAGCAACCCAATCAAATGCTCCTCTGGCAAGGAACTGCACACAAACCTAATCATTACAGACAAGTTTTCCACATTACACTTGTCTCGTGTCCTATCACTTTTAGCATCTGTGTATCTGCCAGTGTTTCAATGATTTCGTTCTGAATGTCCTTAGAAGTATACCTTACATGTTTTGTTATACCCTTTACCATATCAGCCAGAAATTGATCCTTTTCTAAAGTGTATTCAAACAAGTTAAGAAAGAGGCGTGCAGATTTATCATTGTTTGACGTTTCTGTGGTTCCACCAGCCCTTGGTCGTTTACATAGAGAAATTTAACCACACCTCCAAAGCTTTTCACATAATATCTGTTTTTTTCCAACTGCGTTTTGCCAACCTGCACGCAGTCTATAGTTTCGCCAGCCGCCTCCCAACATTTTAATTCAGACCAGGCTACCATAGACTGCACATGCCAGTGGCTGGATGCATGTTTCCGCATTCCCCTTTCGCGTTCCAGTGCTGCTTTACAATTGGTATAACCATGCGAGGTAAAAAAACTAAATCTCTCTAATTAGCGACACCGAACTTATGACAGGGGAAACAGAAGCATGCTTCCCGCATAATGCTGTATTCAAGACATGGACGCGAATGGTACCCTCCGGCATTAACCCCTTGACCACTAGGATAGAATGTCCATATTTGGGAAGAATATGACCAGTTTGACCAAGTGCTTGTAGTTTGGAAATCTTATTTTAAAAGGAATATATATTTTAAAAGGGCTTCAGTAGCTCTTTCCAATGATAGTAGTTGCGTTATTGTGACAGGTATTATTCATGTTTAAGTTAAATGCCCTGCCCACTTAAAAAAATAAAAAATAATAATAATAAATAATATTTTGATATACTGAAAATTTTGAACACTTTGAGATATTAAAAAAATATTATCAATTTTATTTTTATACAGTGCTTTTCACATGTTGCCATGTCACAAAGACGCTTTACATAGAGAAAGATACAGTA
>JAOVYW010003975.1:0-13544 GCA_025775045.1 Hiodon tergisus | reverse complement strand
GCAGAGGGTGGCAAGGGAAAAGGGAGGGTGGCGGAGGGGAGAGAGGGTGGCGGAGGGGAGAGAGGGTGGGGGGGCGGAGGCAAAAAATAAAAAAGAAGCCTCCTTCCTCGCCTGCGCCCCTAATTGTGCGTACGTTGCTTTAAATAAACCGCTGGAGGAGATCATGAGGCCCAGCAGGTGGCCCTTTCCCCCTTTTGTGTGAGTGAGAGAGTGGCGACACGTGGCCCCTGTGATCCCCGCCAGCGCCACACTTCCCTCCCTCCCTCCCTCTCCCTTTGTGGAGGCACGTTCTGCGGGGCGATAAGCTCTGCCTGTGTAGATTAATGAGGGGGATGGCAATGTTGTGCGGCTGCAACGTGGCTTTTACTGCTGACCTCCACGGGTAAAGGTTAAAAACACCGCCCCCCCCGGCCCCCAGCCCCCGGCCCCCGGCCATCAACCCTTCTGCTGTCCTTACTCAGCCCCCCCAGATCCTTAAGATCTGCCTGAAGTCCCTTTGATGCCATTTGTTGACCCTGGCATTCCGCAGGCCATTTGCAGCTGTGCAGTCCCAGCTGCACATACTGCTGTTGGGTTTGTATAAATTACATAACCCAATAATTTAAGTGCCTCCCTGCCCGACTTAAAGCTAAACGGACGCATGTCATCTCCAGGCTTCTCAGCCCTAACTAACGAGAACCCACTGTGGAGCTCCTGTGTTGACGTTTCACCTTTCGGCAAATATAAAAAAGATATTTATATGCCTTATATGCCTATACTAACCTCGGCTCACAAATGACGCTTAAAGCAAGTTAAGGTCTGAATCAACTGATGAGTAATTCTGAGTAATTCTCTACTAACTCCTCAGTTATCACTTTCTGTGGCTGAATTTAAGGAATAATCCAGTGTGATGCAAACTGAGAAATTGTATGTGAAAAATTGGATTTAGCAAGACTCCCTGTGACATATTAATATTCTTATGCATGGGGAACTGGCGAGGGGGATTACTCTGCAGCCAAACACAACGCCGCCTGGACCCTCACAACACCTATCAAGACAGGGCATCACATATAAAATAAAAAACAAATATTACAAATATACATTTTTTAGAAGCATCTGGTGCGTAAGTTGAATGCAGTTAATTCACTTGTTTGGAGACCTTTTTGTGCTTCAGCCCTAAGAAGCCCCCGGTGTCTCACATTGTAATGATCAAGAGGGTTGCACTCCTCCTAAGCAGAGGATTACCTGTGATTAACTCCACAACACTGGACATTAAAGTAATAAAAACCGATCAGGCTTAAACAATCCTGCAGAAGACAAAGTTTTGACCTCCTCGCCTGACAGAAATAAGTCCACCGTCACACTGACACCTAATTACTCGCCCATTGTATTCTAGTCTCTACTTACAAAACCACACGGCCTGCATGTCTCAGTGCTCTGAAACATAAATGTGAGCACTATTTTTAAACTTGCGTGTGGTTTGGTACGGTGCATGTTTAAAGTAGGCCAGAGAACATCATTTTCCTTTTTCCAGAGACAGAAAATGAGCTGCAATGGGTGGCTACTGCTATAATGCAGTTTAGGCTATTGTTACAAAATGATTAACATTATCAATCAAAAAGTCTTACTGGATGACAACTGTTTGTGAGGAACAAAGGCCACAGTTCTGTGGATTAATCGGTTGAAGGCTGTGTCAGTCAATTTCTTGCATGTGTTAAACTCTAAATGTCAAGACTGCTCAAGGCGGCCCATCTCGACAGCTGAGTGAAAACAGAACAAGCAACCCAGCATGTTTAAGAGCGATTGGTTTCTGTGGCTGATGTCTCTTTCTGCTGGATTTTAAACTCTGCTTAATGCCAATTTCTTATCATCATAGCTCTATGAGCATGACGCACACTATCAAACCCTCATAGCGCAGCCTCAGTGCTATCTCGGGCCACCCAGAAGGCTTTTCATCTGTGCCTGAGTGGAAGCCGACCATCAAAAGCGACCGTGCTTTGAACCCGGTCGGGACGCTGGAGGGATCCACGCAGGTCAGCGCGTTAAAATAAAGCCTGCTCCGATGAAGCGGTGCGGCAGTGTCTTTTTGTTCCCGGCAGAACCCTTAGGAGGACGGTCACACAATGGGAGCGCTCCGTCACAAAAGACATCGTTAATATTCATGAGCTCGGCCGAATCTCATTGGAGCATGAGAATGTATATCGACGAATGCAGAATTCCTGGCGATATTAAGGACAGCCCAAATAGGATTATCCAATCGGGGTTTTATGTACGTAAAATTAAGTCATACAAATCTATCAAGGACTCAAGACTCGTGCTCAAGTGAAGTAAAAAAGAAAAAAAAGAAAAGAAAAACAGGTTAGTGGGACAGCTGATGGTTAAACGCCACCGTCTGGGATGAAGACAGCGCACCGCGGGGTTAAAATGCAGGTTGTCATCTTCCTATCTCTTTCCTCCGCACCTGCCTGGCACCAGATGCCCTCCCCCCTCATACTGCCAGTGACATCTACATTAGGATCTGTCAACGCGGAGAGCATCCTCTTCCACTGCCATGGCGTAGATACCTCAGGCACACTGCAGTCCCCGGGGGAACGGCAGGATAAATGTCAGAATAAACAGAGTGAGATCCCAGGAGACGTGCTCTGCTGGGCACAGTGATCAATGTGAGGGGGTCTGTGAGCTTTTGGGGAGACGGGAAGGTTAAAGAAGGTCTTTCCCGCTCTTTGTTCAATTTCTATGATTGGTAGATTTTTTTTCAGTCAATATCCTCAGTTCAGGATTCAGTGCCAATAAAAAAAGAAAAAAGCAGCCAAAATCAGTGACCTCTGATGCCATCAGCCTCTTTGCAAAGACGCACTTCCGTCTTCATAATCATCCTCCGAAAATAAGCAAAGCAACAATCCAGCCTTCCCACTGCACTCAAAGTGTAGTTCGCCAAACCACGCTGGGTATTGAGTGCACATCTGTCACCAAGGAATACTTCCAGGAAGACCAGGGGACGATTCAAGCATACATGGCACGGAGCTAAATGAGCATTTTTGGCCTTGCTGGTCTCTTTGTGGTTCTCTCGTAAGTCACATCGTGAAGTGTTTTGGCTGTAACTGGATGGCAAGGCGTTTCTCGGTTGTGGGGTGACATAGGAAATCTGTACTTCCTCAGGACAAATTTCCCGCAAACCTCAGAGCACGCTTGTGCAATGTTATGGGAAAAACTGGCTGCCATGCGGAGTCTTGGAGATCCCCAATCCAGTTGCCGTTAATTGTTTCCCTAAATGACCTATGCGATTATCTACCCATACATTGGTGATTTAAGGAATCATATGAAACGGGTTTGGGGATCTTCAGGAAACTGAGTAGGGCACCTCGGGTGTAAGTCATTAGAGTATCAACATCCATGTTATCCACAGACAAGACATACAGGCTTTCATTGTGGCGCCTGAAAAACTGAACCCATAGATCGACAGACCCCAAAGAGTCTGAGCTAAATGTAAAGGCAGAGAATAATCAATCGTGTCTGCTGGAGTTGTGGTTGACCTGAAGCACAGGACCTTCACGGACACTTTTACGATTCTTCATTTCGCCCCGTCGGTCCTCCAGGAGGAACTGTTGTGCTACAATGCATTGTCTGCCTGGATGGGCACAGACACAGCGTCAGTGGTGGAGCCCGGATGGGAGAGCCAGTCTTTAGATGAAGAGCACAACCAGTGGCTTGTGGCTATCCAGCAGAACATGAAAACCACACATGGAAAATCTGCTAAACTAAAGCAAACTGAAGTGTCCGCAACCAGCGTTCCCTACGCCATCCCGACAGTAGAATATGTCTGAGCACTCATTCGTGGTGAAATTTTCAGACATGTCCTCTTTTCACACTCGTTATCCTGCTTTGTCTTCTTTAGTCAAGAAGCATAATGAAAAATTGTCATTTTTACAGCAAACTGGTATTCATGTACCAAACAGTGTATCCATTTACACTTCAGAGGTTTTTCAGCCAAGAAGGATTTAATAAGGATTTAATAAGGTTGTTTTGTTATTTCCCATTGGAAGCTGGCATGTTGCATTTTGAATTGTTGTGAAAACAAACTCAAATTAATTTGACTATCAACAACCTGGAGAGAAATTAACCGTGTATAGAAATAACAATAAAATAACGCAAAAAGGCAAAGTAGAAACTACCTGAGAGACAGTGAGGGGGAATAGGGAAATGCAGTGATTGTGAAGGGAATCATCTTTAATATATGACAAGTCAGGAATTCCATTGATCCTGCTGGGCTCTGTTTTATAGTCTGACTGCATCGACTTAAAGCAAATAGATGTCCACTCACTGGTCTCGACAGAGGCAGCGGCATTGATTAGAGTCAGGCCATGATGGTAAATTATAGCTCATTAGAACTCCAGTGAAGGCTCGTTAATGGAAGATTAATGGGAACTTTGGCTTGGGAATGGATTGTCAATGCCCGTATACCAAAGAGTCATGCCATTGGTAGGGGGGAAAAATAAAAATTAATCGAGCTTCTTAAAGACCTGGACAATACATTTATGGTTGGCTTGATTACAAAAGTCCATTTTGCTTAACCAAACTGATCTCTTCCATTCTCCCAAGGTTTAGAGCAAATTAGAATTCCACGATATTAGTCAAATGTGTTCAAGCTCTAAATATGGGCCACTCAAGTTCCACATTACCCAAGTGCAGATGAGTGGTGCTATGCGACTGAAAGGGAAATTACGGGCGCAACTGTGGACGATATAAATATGTGGAAGATAAGCCGCTTCCGAAAATCCCACGTTCTTTTTCTATTAATCATCTGCTGCCGATTAACTAGCTACGGATTAGGCGAGAGTGCGTTCAGAGTTCAGCAACCTCTCAGAAGACGGGGTTTAGACCAGGGTGGAGGAGCCTCTGTTCGTGGGTCTCGAGGGCAGAGCTAGCTTGATGGCTAATCTCTTCCTGCTGATCAGCCCACCGTGCCTTGACGAGGCGGTGATAAACTGCCACTCAACCCGCCTCCCTGCTGGGGGTCGACCACTCATTAACGGATCTCTCTTGGCGACGGGTTTCCAGCCACAGTGCGTTTCTCTTCTGGAACCCCTAGGGGGGACGTAGGAGAGAGACAGCTCTGCTCTGCTCATCTCTTATGCTTCTAAATGCACTGAAATATCCTCAGTGCTAGTGAAGAATAAATTACGGCAATGTAAAACGGACACAGAAATAATGAATGTCACTATTCAAACACAAATCGACTGCAGAAGACGCAGTTATTATTGTCCGAATCTGTAATTAGCAAAAGTTCAATTATTTCCATCGTTAAAGTGTGTTAAATATGCCCTAAATCGCAACAGAACACGGAACACAGATTTTTACTTGGCCTAGAGATTGGTATTCTTTGGCAAAGAGTAGTGAAATCCTTCGCCACATTGTGTCATAATCCAATAATCTCATCTGCCTCCAGCTCAACAGTTTCGGAAGCGATCGACGGGTCTGTGGGGAATAAATATCACTTGGACGGTACCACGGAAAACAGAAAATAGGGAGACTGACACATCCCTGCTCCCTGGCTGACAGCACAACCATCATTAGTGTATTAAAAAAAAACCCAACAACTACCCACAATGCACTTGTCCATTGTTTTGTGGTACATAAGCATGATCTGCCTTTTCTGGCCACTCCAGAATTGTATAGCCGACCTTGCCTTACAGAAGAAAAGTAACAGAAGAGAGATACCCCTGACTGGGTCACAAAAAAACTGATGGCTTAGCTTGAAAGCTTGCAAGAAGCTCTGCAGTCTGACGAGGAGCTACCCATTTATCCTCATTGTCATTAGCTGCTCTGCAGTATGCTCTTTGCTATGTTGGAACGGGGGGAAAAAAACACCTTGCGCTCCTGTTGATTAGAGGAATGCTCTGCGTTTGGTATAGAAGGCTTTTCTATTGAGACTTAAGGACTTTTGAGAAGCTCACCCTAGACTCAAGCACATTACTGTTACACATTAAACACTGAATAACCCCAATAATAATAATAATTAAATAAAAAACAATATAGCCTCGCATATTAATCTTGTTTTCTTTCCTATATAAAATGCTAACGGATAAAGAATAAAACAGCAGTTTGACTAATCCACCAAGATAAAAAAAAAAAAAGAAGGAAAAAATCTGTGAAACGTCAGGTTACACAATGGGAAAATGTGGAACGTGGTGCTATTACTAGACATCCAGTGAGACAGGTAAAACTATAAGCAGGTCTATAATTCGGCCCAGCTGAACATCATATCCACATAAGCCAGGGAGCGAAACCCCCAAGGAGACGACGGCCTGAATTTATGCAGCAGAAGGAACATCCGTGACGAAAATGGCTGTCTGGATCGCGACAATCAGTGGATCACAGAAAGCGCGCTCAAGGACGCACTGCGAGCCACCCACTCGTCTCAGCTACCAAGGCCGAACTCACGGCCAGACTCCGGGGGGCTTCTCTGCTGGCTGGCCACAGAGGCAATGCACCTCCACTCTGTCATCTTACGCTTCTGCTCAGCGCAGTGAATGATACATGGATTGTGTTTTCCTCATGACTTCATGTCTCTTCCCAGGCATGGTTTGATCCCTGACTTTACCCTGAACATTGACAGGAACTACGCTCTTTCTTGCTAAATCGCGCCCAAAGATAAAGCGCAGACATCAAAAGGCAGAGGCTGTGCCCAAGGGGTGAGAATAATAACGGTTTAACAAATCAGATTTCCAGCAGGACCCCGGATTCACAATCCTTCCAAACCAACTGGCAAGGCCAGTGTCAACTTGAATCCCACAACAGGATTTCCTCATATTTCAAGTGAAGAGGGAATGCGTTTCTTTAATGACCATTCCTGTGCGCACAGGTGTGTCAGGAAGTTACCTATGCAGCCAACCATATTTCAGGTTTTTGCCCCGGCTCCAGGAAGTCCCTGGATGTTTTCCACTCCTTCGTACTGGGTGTGTATAATATCAACATTACATTTAAACAAACCTGGTTCTTAAAGTCTGGAACATCGTACGTCCTTTTGGAAGGGGGGAAAAAAGCAGAGATGAATGTGAGATGGAGTTTAATCAGCAACCCGCAGTGACTGTGGCAACTACGGCTGCAGGGTGGTGAGTGTCGGGAACTTCCTGTTCCCCTTCGGTTTCTATGAGGTCAGCGTCCGGGAAATACCTCTGGCTCAGAACGAGGGGGAGGCCAAAGGGCTGGAGCCCTTGGAAAGGCACATCTACTGATTTAAAGACAAAGACAGAAAAAGTCCAAACCAGGAGGTCAACGTGCACTGGGATAAGGTTTCCCTGAATGGCTGCCTGGCTACGCGTTGGGCAAAAACATTCACGGGGTGACAACAGGGAATACATTAATGAACTAATAAATTCTGTCAGTGTATTCTGGATCTGAAGGGATAAAAAGTCTGCAGTTGTGAATCACAGTGAATCAGCCTGTTCCGCAACTTGTTGTGGGAATGAAGAAAAACTGCCACAGAAAAGTATGGTCACAACATTATCACTAGAAACACCCACACAAACAAGCATTCCCGCAAACAGACAATAACAGATACATCCCCAATATTTGTCATAAAAAGTGTAACTTGAACGTGATTATGTAGGTGTGTACCATGGTTTACAGGTACTTGGTTAGAAAAAATACAGACACTTTCTCTGGGTAGGCTTTTCCACTTTTATGCTCTGTAAATACAAACCTATACACAAATACTTCAAAGGTGTGACTATAAAAAGGAAAAAACCTCTACTGCTGCAGAGAAAATACACTGTAAAGGCTGAAAGAGTGAACGACAACCACAAATTGGCATCCAGTGTACAAAATAATGTTTTACTCTGGTATACAAAACCGAAAAACCAAAACGTTTTGCAGAAACGCTGTCATTGTAATAACGCTGTTTATTACGTACAATTATCCGTCAGCATTGTTCCTCAGAATCGTCCAGACTAAGCTGCTGTTCAACAGGCGCACGATCGGCGGGATTTCTAGCTGCCTCACGATTAGCATCCGATTAACACCTGCAAATGCCAGGTGAGATGATTTCTAATTCAAATAAAACATTTAAGTGGGTGTGTTTTACCCATGTGGACCTGGAGTCAGATGGCCTGGATTTACAACACAAATATAGATATATAAATACACAGTATAAATGTACAGTAAAGGAAGAATTCTCACGTGACTAGCTGCACTACTCATTAGAAAGCATTTCCTAGCTGACAATTTTATTCTTTATCAAATTAAACCATTGGATACTATATGAAATAATGAGATAATAGATCTCTCAGTCCGGCAGAGAGCTAGCACCTTGTGGGTCCAACAGACACTATAATTAGATCAAAATAATTAAAACATTTTCAGAATCCATTCTGAAAGAACTCAAATATTACAGCCACCCCAAATCACATGCAGTCAATTACTGGATGCTTATTGGTAAAATGATTCATAATAAAAATCTTAAGAATTTATTCAATAAAAAATCTCACAATATAAGCCTGATACAATTTAATACTAGGTGATCTCATCTAGCCACAGCTATGATGTGATGAGATCATCGATGGCATTCTGCATTTTAAGAATAGCAGATGGTGGGGGCATTTGAGATTTTGTGGCCTGTGGGCATTTATCCTTAGCGTCCCCCACATTTCAGGGTGTAATGAAGGGGGGTATAGATGCCAGAGACTGGGGTTCACAAGCTCTCTCAGCAAGATCTGGCCCAAAAATCATATTCCAGTTTGGCTGGAAGTCCTTTGCATTACTTTATCGTTAGCTCATTCTGGATATAAAAAAACGCTGCGCTGATATAAAAATAAATAAATGAATAAAAAATCCGGAGTTCATGCGGCGCTTTAACTAGTCTAATGGAGCGGCGATTTGCCGCTAAAATCAAAGGACCTCTGACATCTCTCACACCCACAGAAAGAGATCGGCTCCGGTTCAGGAAAAGAGAGGTGTCCATGTGAAGGTAATAAAAGCCTTTTCTGGGAACGTAACATCCAACGGCGTGCCAACTTCTGATAGCGAAAAACTCTTGCATAACCCCAGTGTTTGTTTTTGCGTGTACGTGAGTAATTTCAGTGTGCGAGTGCGACTATGCTAGGTTTATAATCAGGTGAAAGAGCTTGTGTGCACTGTGGAGGGTGTGGAAACGCCAACAGAGAACTCTCATCTGACTTCATGCCCTTCCTCTTGAGACACAGGAAGTTCCAAGATTCCTGTCAGGAAGGGGAGGAGCTGCACTGTCAGGAATCCTGATTCTCCCACACTCAGGCATCGAGGCATCTCCTCGATCGCGACAGCAACCGTTTCCAGCAACCAAGAAGACTTAGATATGTGGATGAAACTGCTTATAGTACTTCTGTGCTTTGCCAGACACAATAAGGGGCGTTTAAATTAAACCTTGCATTTAAACATAATTGCTGCAGAGGAAGGATATACAGCACCCCTCCCACTGCTGGTCAATTTCGCCTACCTCGCAATATGCAAAGGCGTAGGCTCTCTCATACAATGTACTGTGGATGAAACATATATAGTAGCAAAGCAGAAATAAATCTGGTATGTGCCTGTGGTTGTGTACGTTCACAAGTCCAGGGAGGTTCTCTATAGAAACTCCTGTAAAGTGTGACGGTTATAACGGTTTTGTTCTGATTTCTTAAAAAAATTGGATAATCCCGCTAACTGTAAAATTCTTGGTGTCACTTCGGACATTAAGTGGAACGATAAATAATCGCGTGACATGTTGATGACAACCGCTAGGCCTCGTTAGTTACTACGTGGAGCACAGTAACAGGGGTGATGAACCGTTTATACCTTTACGCTATTCAGATTCTCCTGAAAGAGGCGGAGATTTAATTCCTGTCTAGTTGGATTCTGATTCTTTATTAATAACCCTTCATTAGGTATTCAAGACCCACTTCGACCGGAGACAGAAAACCAGCCATGTCTTCTGGGTGATCGGCAGCGCAGATACATTTAAGCAGTCCGTGTAACGCAAACGCAGAGATTCAATTAGAAATGGCATTTGATCTCTGTGGTACAATAGCTCCACAAGAGTCCATTCATCACAATCAAAGGATAAATGCAGACAACAGAGCATTAGGTATCCAGGCCATTTAAAAGACGCAATGCAAACGGTTCAACCTACGTGCCTTCTAAGTGGGAAGACTGGAGTGATTTTGAAAGGAAAGGACGATTCTTTCCCACCAAATCCTACCCCTGAAGGTGAGGAGCATCTGGTTACAGGAGGCTCTGATGGATGCTTTCCACCACTCAGTGGAGCTAGCAGGACGCTGCGTGGTGGTCTGGCTTACGGCCAGGTCACTCTCACAGGGCAGGCGCGCCTCTCGGCCGCACAGCAGAGCCCACACAAGTCTGTGGCTGATTGATGCCCCCCCGCCCCCGTGCCTCTCTCCGTCGCTCCATCAATAGGAAGAGACAAGGGACACATTGCCAAAGCACTGGCAGGACTGGGCCCACTGCAGGCGGCCCACTGCAGGCGGCCCAATGCAGGCGGCCCAATGCAGGCGGCCCACTGGCTCTCAGTCCAAAAACACCAGAGCTCTGTTGTTCTCAAGTACGCCCAGACGCACAGTGGAGAGCGTGGGTAATTTGTTAGTTTGGATAACCCTCCATCTGCTGCATTGGACTGAGCCATGCCTGGCGTCTATCAGCTTGGCAATGGGGTAGGAAACTATCCATAAAGGGGGGCAATTTGACGAGGAATACTGATCAGCAGCGATTAAAGGACGACCAAAGATGATGTACATAAATACACTAGCAAGAAGATGACGAAAGATTATAAACCTTCTTTGACACACCATCATAAACGGGATGCCACCCACAGTAAAACGCAATTTTATCGCCAAGATCTTTACTCATTTTCAAAAGTGTTAAAACAAACAAGTAAGTTCTTCAAATGTTAAGCAGAAAGGTGACATAGGCAGCAAGGTTTCTCTGTTACTCCTACTCCTGTTCATAAATTCCTTGTTTGTACTTTAATCAGTACCATTCAAGACTTTACAAGGAGGGCAAATATATATATATAAGACCACAAAACTGCTTCATAAACTTCCTGAACAGTCAGCTTCTGCTATTTTCACACCTTGGTAAAGTACCAATTACGCGTATATTGCCACTAAATATAGAAACAACTCAGAAGCCCTTTCCTCAAAACGACAATTACGCTTTCCGGTGACAGGAGAGCGTGGCTGCCTGCCAGGTGTCATGACTGACAAAGTTTGACTGTTAACTCCTCGATGGAACACTTTCCCTCAGATGAGGGAAAATTTACTCACGTTCACTCGTCGTTCCTTTAAATAAATCGGTGTCAAATTAAAAGGGAAAAGGGGTGAATAATGGGGGGGGGGGCACGAAAAGGGTAAGGTAGGTGTTTTTGCCATAACACGCCGCTTTGTCAGTCAGCTCTGCGAGAACGCCACAGGGCCTCTTTTCTCGGCGCGTAATTAAAAAACAGCAACGTTTTCGGTGTCAGTCCTGTCAATGTAGAAAGGCTCAGTTAAATACACCAGAACTGTGATTTCACTTGCACTTCACACAGTTAACGAACGGTAAAAGGTTTTTAGCTCATTGTTCTTGGGTTTTGAAATCAAACAATGGAAATTATAAACAGATTGTCTACAAACAACTGTTAGTTGCAAAATAAAATTAAACACAGCAATCAGATGACACTGAGGCACTGTAATGATGGCCACGAACGTCATATAACTCGTTCAACAACGGGTAGAATCCTCTTTCAGATACGTCGGCAACATGGCAGACTGCACTGTTCACTAATTTCTTTTGTATTCATTACGGTTCAATTCATTTGGAGAGGAATGTAAACATCAGAGTTCGACTTGCGGACGGACCGAACTGAACCAAACCCAGACCGCGGGAAGAGGTTGTTTCAGTGGCTTTCCGTTTGGCGAAACTTTCCGTTTTGAATTCGGTTTCATATTTCTGCTGAAGCAACAAACATGAGTAGCCAGTCAAATTCCACAAGCCTATAAAATACATTCAGTGGCGGATCAGGCTTTTACGAAATTCTAATACATCTGCAGAAGTTCCACAGCAAAAAGCAAAGCAGACGGGGTACGCAATACTGATAGCTGGTTGAAACGGGAAGGAATTTGCCTGCAAGAGAGCAGCGCCATTTCCATTTCCCATTTGACAACTCAGCATGTGTTCCTTATCCTGCACGGCACACTTGCTGTTTAGGCATTGAGCAAAGAGTCTTCCTTACAATGGGAGTCAAGAGAGGCCAATTGGGTTATTGAATGCAGACAAATTTGGATACAAGCCGCAGAGCACAGCAGGAAGGCGGACGCCTGCTCCCCGCAGTAAGACTACACTGCTCACACTGTGACTGTAAAAAAGACATGCTTTACTGTACACACACCAGGTACCTAATCACGTTCGACCCAAAAATCTTGTCTGGTATTTAGATTTGATTTTATCTCATCGACTAAACAATTACGAGCGACCTTTAAAGACAATACACTACGCTTGCTTGAACTTGCACTTTTAAGGGTGTGCTCCACAGGGAGATTACGGTTGAAGTATTAAGGAAACATGGTATAATGTTTTGAGCGTCTTCATGTGTTTATATGTAAACAGTCCACATACAGATGCAGCAAATAAGAGGAAATAAATAACCATATCTATATACCTACATTCTATACCTAAAACACTATACTGCATTTAAGGCATTGGCGTAATGTCAAATGAATCCCTTTAATTGACAGACAAGATTAATTGTCCCAGATTTGGGTCTGATTTTTGGAACTGACTAGCCAGCGTGCGTTATTCCCCAGAATGGGAATCATATGGCTTGTAATAAATTAAAGTACCACACATATAAATGAAGAGAAATTATGACCTTTTCTAGGTGACTCCTTGCCATTTCATTCAAGAGCCAAGTATATCAGTCTTTCACAACACAGAATTTACCAGCCTTGAATTGGGAAAGGTTGATAAATAAACCAAACAAAATGGCAACCTAGCTACAAATAGTACAGCATATCAAAAACACAGCATCCAATGTAATACATAGACATTTTAATATAAGCTTATCAAAGTCAGTGGTTTGTTCTGGTTTGGGAAAATGCTGTAAAATATTGCATGACAGAATGACAGAGTAATTCAGAGAAAAAACCCTGCTGGATTTAGAGTTGATATTTTAAAATAAATAAAATAAAAGTTAATAACGTCACTTGACGCTATTCATTAGCCTCAATCACCAAAAGGACTACCTGCACCTTCATCTCAAATTAAAAACTAATTCTACAGATCTAGCTGACTGAAGCTAATCCACCATATGTCCTTTCAGCCACAATAAGCTATATCTCTTATGCGTATAATGCCATAATGTCATGTGACAAAATGATAACAAACTACGGGTAACATTCTGAGGCAAAACCAAACTTTCAATGAGCAGAAGTCGTTCTTTTCAAGTAGCAGGGAATATTGGTTACTTTCTTTCCTGATATTCAATAGTTCAAATCACCTCAATATATGTGCCAAATCCCCTGTCTGACTGACAAAGTGCTTTTTCAGCATATGCCACT